>CM053786.1:746361531-746531531 GCA_028749045.1 Cupressus sempervirens
AAAAGTTGCAGAAGGTCTCTTTATCATTTGAGGAAATAGTTTGTTCTTTGAGGCATGTTCTACACCCATCCTTGCTAGATTTGCACTTCTTCTTTTCAGTAGTATTGGAATCGACAACTATCAATACTCCATCCATCCATACATCTTGTTTTTTCATCTTTGTTTTTGGGGGAGCATTTTTCCCATGAGGTTTCCCCTCTTTCTCTACTTTATGAGAGATTACATTTCTTTTGTACATGGGTACCTAACATGGCCTAGTAGTCGAGACCCATCATGCATTTCCATCCTAGCTTTCATAAGCTTAAGTGCATTCCCCTAATGTTCGCTTAAGGGGTGGGGGGGTGTTGGTGTAAATAAGTATTCACTATTTACACTTTACTTAAAGTTTACTTAGGTCAATGCATTGTTTTATTATTTATTAGTTTGACACCTAGGAGTTTGCGTACTCTTATGAGTTGTCTTGTTGACGACACTAGAGTAAGCAACTCTAATTCAGCCCATGGTGTCTACAACACTGGAGTTTGCATAATTAACTGAGTTGTCATGTAGACAACATAGTTATTCACACTCTCATTCAAGCACATGGTGTCTACAACATAATTTTACATGCTACACAATTGTAGGCTTATCCTCTCATCATTGCACTTACTCCTATGCCTAATGGAGGATAATCCACTCCTGGTGGATATGTGCTTGGTTGTAAGACTTATCAGTATGTTGATTCCTAGGCATTCTAGAAGCATTGTAGAGGCCTTTATATATAGGCACTCCTAGTGTACTTGAACACTAAACATTGAATGATGATAAATCAATTTTGGATATTGTTATTCAGATCATACCTTGTTGGTCTATTCTTGTGCTTGTGCTTGAGTTCCTTGATCTTGGGTGATTTTTCCCTAAGGAAAATTCTTACATGGTATTAGAGCTATACCAAATTATTACAAAGAAAAGTGAGCAAGAAAAAGCTCAAACTTGGGAAGATCTAAAAGGTAAGAGCATTTAGAAACAAGAAAGGAAGAAGAAAATTAAGACCATTAGATCAAGTAGAACAACTGAAGAAGAAGGACACATTGTAGAACTTCTAGAAATACTTGTTAACCTCAACCCTCTTACATCTCCAAGGAGAGAAACATATGCAACCACTCACAATGGATTTGTGCCAAAAAGGGAGAAATCACCTAAGTTGATTAATCTGCAAACTGCTTTAGCAACATCAAAACAAACTAAGGCTCCCAACAAAATTGAGCTACCATAGGTAGTTGATCCAAATAAATCAAACACAACACAATAGGAGGTGAGAAAAGATAAAGGTTATACACAACAAAGTGAATCAATAGAAAATCAACAAGCAGAGACAACCTCACCGACCAAAACTATAGGAGAAATGGATAAAGATGTAATAATTCTGTTAACATCTTAGAGAGATAATGCTATCAAAGATAGTCCATAAAGGGACATGACAAAAGAAATCCAAAAAGAACCTACATAAGGTGTTGTACAATAGGAAGCTAATCAACTCGTCAATCATGTTACTCTTGACAACTCAAGAATAATTGTTGGCACCACTCAAAGGACTCAGATTTTGATAAAACCCAAACCGACAAAGAGGAAATCTAACTAGAAAAGGAAGAACCAGAATAAAGTCAATAGAAGAGGAGGTAAAAGTGAAGGTTACCATCCCCATAAATGTCATCTTCAAGCTCTGAAGATGAAGGAACATTGTTTGAAAAAAGATGCTCAAATAGCAGAAGACACTGTCAAAATTTAGGAAGAGATAGACATGAATGCTAGAAGGGTAAAGCAGATAAGCAACAACAAGCTTGATCACCACCAAACATTGAACATCACACAAAGGAACTTGAAAGAGAAAAAGATACAACAATAGACCTGCTAAAGGGTATTTTTCCCATTCTATAGAAGATGTTAAAATTTGAGGATTGCATGATAAATTTGGAAGATACTCTAAAAAAGGCTCATAAAGAATTATCGGTTACTCAAATCTCATTTGACATCACAAAAAGTTCAGCAATTGTGTGTATAGGTTAGATACAAGAAAATCTACATATGATTAATAGGATCACAATAGAGAAGCATAAGAGAACCTCTACACTCTTTGAGGTGCAGTGCTTCCTATCTACAGTGATAGGAATCATCCAAGAGCATGTACAAAAAGAAGAGTTAATGTTATCTATTGGCCCTATAGTATTGAAGACATGGGGAGCAAACAACTAGAAGTCATAAGCCTTGCACTAGAACTCATAAAACTTCACAACTCATGGTAGACATACATGGATGCTATGAAGACATGGTAAGCAAACATTCTATGACCCTTTATCATTGAAGACAAAAAGAGGGAGATATAAGAGAAAGGGGGAGATATAAGAACAAGGGGGAGATACAAATAAGAGAAGGGGGGATACAAAAGATAAAGAAGAAAGGGGGAGAATACTCAATAAGGAAGAGTATATTAAGCATACAAGTAATACACCAAAAAGAGGAACATGAGTAGATATAAAAGGCTGAGTAAATAGGCAGAACAAAGTGTAACAAGAAAATATAAAAATATTAATGAAGACAGGGGAAGTCACAAGAACAACAATGAAGAAAACTAAATATTTTTGTTTAAGTCCACTTACTAGTGAAAATTCTACTAGTATCAATCCAAGAAAGTTCAAACATGAAAGTGATCACATCAACAAGGTAATAATTTTTTACCCTACAAGTTGCATTAGCACTACGAAGGGAAGTTGGTGTTGTAAATATCCTACACACAAGTGGTTTCATTGATTGGAAATTGATTGAGTGAAGTATACCATCTCATGGTTATTATTAGACATCTACACTAGTCTTCATAGGGGATGAATTCAAGATGAAGATAGTTACAGTTAACATGACGAGTCAACACTATGACATGGCATAAGAGGACATGAAAAGCATTGCAATGGGATTAGCATTTTGATGAAACAATGGATAAAGGATAGAGAAGTTGAGTCTAGTCCAAACACAGATTGGAAGGGCTACCAGTCTTAGACCTTATAACATAAGTGTCACAAATTTTTCATGAACTACTCAGTAGCGCAATTTAAATTTTGAATTCACCATTTTGAGTGGGATATGTTTTAGGGTTTTGACACCCAAAAATACAAGGTTGCATTCATCAGAAATAGAAGGTAAGTAAGAATACATACGTGTGTGTGGGAAGAGATATGATTGTGAGGAGATGAGAAGAGAAAGTATTGTTGAACAAAGAAAAGAATGAAGAGAAATATCAAACCCACACAACTTTGTACATTGTAGACAGGGGCAAGTAGAGTAAAAAAGAGGTGACACAGAAGTTATCAAAAATATTAGCTAAGTAGCAAGAGAAGATCAAGGTACCTTCTAGATATACAATGGAGATCTGTCAGACAAGGTGTACCATATAATCTAGATCATATTTGATTACTTTATAACCACTATAATAATTTTTTAAGCTATTAATCAAGCATGCTTCAATAACAAGCACATGATAAATCCTCTAACAAGGTGCCTCTTAGAAGCAGTGCTAAAATCCTATAACAATGTAGTCTCAATAGGCTGATTGTAATCCTAACAGGTTGCAAACATTCTTATCTAGACATGTTCTTAGAAGGAATAAGTTGTAGCTCCTAACCAAACAATCTTTTATACGTAGTAAAGGGCTAGTGGGTATATTATTCCCACTGTGGTTTTCATCCTCTCATTAAGGGTTTCCATGTACAAATATGTGTGTTTATTGATGAATTCTTTTGTGTGTGAGATTACATACTTTTATTTTACTGAATTTTGTTAGAAATGGGAAATACCAGGGGGGTGGGGGTAATCAATATTTCACAAAATTTTTCCCAATTATGGATATCATTAACAATCTTATAACTTTCATATGAAAGTAAACTGATCAAGTTAAATAGTAAACACAACCATAAAGTACTGCAACACATAACACAATATTTTTTAAACTAGGGAAACCTTGGCCAAGGGAAAACCCTAGTGGGGATGGTACCCACAATGTGATCCACTAATCAAAAGTATCTAATGAAAGATATTGATCCTGTTAGGAGTCTATTACATGCGCATAATGTCTCAATCCTTGTTAGAGGACTAAGCCTGTTAGAGGCCTAAACCCTATTAGGAGTTGTTATTACAATTATAAAAAAGTATGGAAGATGAGCCCACTGCCCAAACATGCAATATACAATAATATTCTATACAAAAAAGGTATAGCTACAAAAACCTCTTACGAATGTTGATATCTTCAATATTTGATTTGACTTTGCTGCTCTTCATAAAAATTGATCAAATGTCTGTACTGCTTTGATCTAACATCAAAATTTGCATCTCAAAACAAAATAATTTCAATGTCATAGACGTCACCAAAATTTGCATCTAAAGTTATGTCCTTTATACCAATTTATTCTATTATTTCGGCCTTCATGTCTTCACACATGTCCCAAAATACAAACCTATCTTTTGTTGACTTAGGATTAACATCTAGGATGTCGTCCCTAATTAGTCAAGTAATTATTTTGATAAACAAAATAATTCCTTGACCTAAAATATCCAATTCCTTATCTTTACCATGTCATGTCTATTCGACATTGTAACTAAAAAACTATTATATGTTTATCTATACTATTTGTATAACCTCGCACTCTCAAATGTGGAATTGTCATACTCCACTATCTATCCTCAAGTATGCACATGCCAATATTACCTCTATTAACTACGCCAACCAAAATAGTGCCGATGCTAATATATAAACTCTGTGATACTTGTAGACACCTAAATATGATTACATAAATTAGCAATAAAATTTAGTCATCTTCTAAAGCATATTTTTAAATTTAAATATTAAATTATTTTAGTGCTATCGCCTAATTAATTAATTATAGCCCAATTAATAAATTAACAGACAACCAATAATCTAATTTATTAATAAAATCCCTCTTCCTCTATTAAACTAAATAAATATAAAACCCATTTAATTATTATTTTTGATCGATTTATGTAGCAAAAACCATTTAATTTAATCTCCAAAAACACTCTCTATTTAATTAAATATCATGCACCTAATTTTTCTCCTTAATCAAATAATTTATTTATTTAATTAAAATCTCATGCACCAATAATTTCCCTTTTAATTAAATAATATATTTATTTAATTAAGCTCACTGACCCACCTTTTTTTCTAACAAATCCATCCACCTCCCACATCATCAAGTCAACTAAGCCACCTCACCCACCTTAACTGAAACACATCACCTCCTCTTCCATGTCTAAAATCCCTCTCCATATCACTTGCATAAATTAAGACATGATTTATTCCCTCTTACTCAAACTCAAGTCCACTTTCATGCCACATCTCCCTCATCCATATCTAGACACAGAAGTCCATCTCCTCCACCTATCTCAGTCATCTAAAGCCTATCTCACACCTCACTCAATTAAATATCCATCAAGAATTCTTAACTCCTCACCCAATTGCCTATAAATTGAACCCTTTGCTCCTCACAAATCATCCACCTTCCGAGTAGAATTATTATACTATTTTGAGAGTTAATTACTTTTAAAGCGCTATTTGGCAATATTTATATTTTCATGCATCCATCTATCAAATGCATCCATTTTTGAAGCATTGAGCATACAATTGAGCACACATCCATAATCACGACCACATCAACACATTAAGGAGGCTACAGAGGTATTCAGGTTTGCATTCTCGTTGTTTGGGTTTCCTTATTGGTTTATCATATATGTTTGTTAATTGATTTAGTTTGTTAGATGTTTGGCTTTGACTTTATATCTTTTGCATTATGACTCTAATGCATACATTCTGGCACGCCCGGTGGGACCCCACAAATGGGTCATTTCGCTATCTAAGATTTATTTTTCTTTGTTAAAAGACTAATGGATTATCTAATGTTTTTGTGTTTTTGTGGTTCTCTTTGTATACTTTCTTGGGTTTCATAGGTCGAGGTTGATATTAGGAGCCTACGAATAAACAATTCAATGTTTCTGGATCAATTTTCAACAATTTATATTTTTTTCATAAGTTTTCATTAAAACAACATTTTGGGAGAAAATAAAGGAATTAGACAATGAAATTTTTTTAATAGGTTGTTGTTGACATCCAAAGCATACAATATAAAATTCAGAATTTTTGGTTCAATTTTTGATAATATATTATTTTTTCATGATTTTTTGTAAAATATTTTTTTTGTGAGAAAATTAAATAATTGGATAGAAAAATTGTTTATTTAGGTTTTTGGTGTTGTCCCTACCCTATAGTAAAAATAATCTAAATTTTTGGATTAATTTGCAATAATTTTTTTTTTTCATGATTTTTTGTTAAAAAAATATTTTGGGAGCAAATAAAAGAATTAGATGATCAATTTTTCTTTGTAGGTTTTTGTTGATGTGTGTAGACTACAGTAAAAAAATCAGATTTTTTTGAGCAATTTGTAATATTTTATATTTTTTTGCATGAATTTTCATTAAAAAATCATTTTGGGACTAAATAAAATAATTGGATAATAATATATTTTTTGTAGGTTGATATTGATGTTGATAGCCTACAATAAAAAAATTAGAGTTTAAAAATCATTTTTTATTTATAAAGTTTTCATGATTTTTCATAAAAAAATTATCTTTCGAGAAAATTAAAGAATTGGCCGATGAAATGCTTTTTGCAAGTTGATGTTGATTTCAGCAACCTACAATAAAAAAATTCAGATTTGTTGGATCACGATTTTACAATTTATAAAATTTTCATTATTTTTCATTATAAAAATTCTTTTGAGAGCAAATGAAGGTGATTTTGTTTTTTTGTAGGTTTGAGGTGTTGTTAGGAGGCTACAATAAAAATTCAAGATCTAAACAAAGCTTTGGGAGTTAAATTTTTTAATCTTAAATGTTAACTCACATTTCATTTTGGGTACTAAAAAGAACAATGCATGCTCTCACATACACACAATCTTGAATGATTAAGAGAATGAACGAAACAATGATTTTTTTATTTATGAAGGTCTAAAATGAAGTCACACAATCTCGAATGCATAAAGTTTCAAAGAACATGACAAATTGCACACTTTAATTTGAGCTTTAAAATGAATGTCAATTCTTGAATGACTAACGTTAATATGTTCTTATTCCCTTCTCTTTCTAGCTTTCACGATTCAATTTATTAAATTCACCCCTTCGAATGATTTATTAAGTTAACAATTGATTAACTAAGTTGACCACACTCATTTTCAAGTTCGAAAAATGAATATTGCATCTTAATCATGTGTGTCTTCTGTCATAGATAACCAACTTAAAATCTTCAATTTGGAAAGAATAATTTTTTTGGTGTGTTTCTAGGAGTGTTTCTACTACAACACTTCTATGGACTCATTTGGTTTCTTGCATTTTAGAATCTAGTTAATTAAATGACATATATACCAAAAGGTTGTTAGCAAGATCATCTGCAACAATCCTAAGAGCAGTTATAGAGAGACCTACCCATTGGGAAGCATCACCCCATCGGAGAACAACCTCACATTGATAAATTCCTCAACCAATATAGAAACAAGGCACTTCAAAAAATTCTTGCTTTATATCCATGAAAGTTTGGGTGATGCATTTTTGATGGTAGTCTGAGGTAAGAAAACTTTCCTATGATTTCAGCATTGTTAGAATAGACTCTTAAGTGGGTCACGTGCATAACAACCATTTGGGAGGACTCCATGGATCTAATTACGACCCAACTTAGTAGCTACCTTTTTAGCCATATTTTAAAAAGCCAATTTGACCTTAGGGATAATGTTTTTTTGAAGTCTTTGCATTGTGATTCAACCTCATGAAAATAATTGTTGAACATACACAATTCTTGGCCCTATTTTTCAAAATCCTTTTTTAGAAAAGACTGCATACTTGTCTCTCACAAAGTTGTTATGTCCTTTGAGAGATTGTTTGTTCACATATCTTAATTATTGTTAAGAAATTGTTCTTTGGGTACTGACAGGTTGTTAGCAAGTTCATTTACAACAACCCTAGGATTGTTTTGGTTGAATTTATAAAATTGTATCATTGCTTTATTTGTTTGAAAGATTACTTGTCCAATTATTATTGTGACTATTTATTTGTGCATGGAGAAGTCAATTTCTCATGTCTAAACAACCAAAGCCCAAGTTTACAAAGGTTGAGCTTAAACCATCCTTAGCATATATTGAAAGAGAGTCATCACGCTAAAAACTAGCACCCTCCAATCCTAGACTTGTGAAGGAACTACAAATTGAGAAAGAAGGAGTCAATACAATATTACAAATTGAGTAGGATAACAAAGTCAACAATTCAATCCTTAGGAAAAGGAGTAAACCACAAACTTATTGACCATTCATCCATTAACCATCATGATTCCTTTTAGCCTCATCACACATCTTGAATTTTGTTACTGCGATATTTATCATTAAGTATTAAAAGATTGTTAGCCAATCCATTCGCAACAACCCTAGGATTTTTTCCAAAGAAAATAGTTATTCATCCAAAGCTAAGGTATACTTTCTGCAATCACTACCTAATTTGAAAGTTTCTATACCAAGAAATTTTGAAAAGATAAGTCCTCATGTTAAATTGATCCAAACCTAAGTTTAAAAAGGGTAAGCTCCAACCATCCCAAGTATATAGATAAATAGAAATCTAACACCAAAAAATAGCACCTAATCCAAGAATTTCTCAATTAGATCAAAATGAGAGAGAGGAAAACACATTACAACTAGAGTGGGAGTGCAAGATTGACAAACTAAGAGCCCACCCTGGAGTTAATTATACCCTTACCAAGATCACCACTTACGAATTTTATGATTAGGTCCAACTTCTTCCTCACACACTTTGCACTTTTTTTACCCTAGAGTCCTTTTTTTGAGCCATCATATAGCTTATCTTCTTAAACATTGTTAGTTTCTATTGAAAACAATTATTTAATTGTATGTTGTCTTTGATGTTACATAAAATGTTAGGGCTTTACCGAGCAATCAATGATAGCTGAGCTTACCCAGCATCAAAGGCAATTTCCTATGTATGTGGAGTGTTTAGTGATAACCAAGTTCAGAGATAGTATTGATCGAGCTTAGTTGGTTAATGAAGAAGATCCTGTATTGATCGAGTTCACTTGGTTACCAAAGAAAAGTTAGCATAAAGTCAATATTAGACGAGTTAGGTTGGTTAACATTAGAACTCGTATTCTAACTGAGTTGGGTCAATTAACAAATAGATCTTTTGTGTTGACTGAGTACTCAATCTATATTAATCGACAGTTAGCATATTGAGTTTGATAAATTCATTAGTTAATACAAGTTGACTTAAGGGATGAAAATTGTTTGATTAAAAGAGTATTCAAGCTGACTTGACAAGGTGAATCATATATATGAAAGGTCAAGTTGAGGATTGAAGTATGAGATTAAAGAAGATGAATTAAGGAAGAGAATTTGAAGGATATTTGTAAAGGTCAAAGCATCCAAGTTGACTGAGCTACAAAGAACATTATGATCAAGGAGAATCAAGTAATCAAGCTAGAACTGAAATCTAAATTAGTAAAGATAGTTGCATCACCAATCAGGTCAAGTCATTGCTACTCTCTAATAATTGTAGCAATGATTCAAATCTCTTAACAGAGTTAGCCTAACAACTATTTTGTAAATCCTCTAAAAAGGTGGCATTTCTAGATTGAACTGTCTAAAGACCTCTAACAAGGTCACTCCTAATAGGGTGAATTAAATCCTCTAACAAGGTCACACCTAACAGTGTATTTTGTAACCTTTAATAGGGTAGGGTCCTAATAGGGCTCACTTCAGAAGAGTGAAAAAAAGTAACTAGTTGTAATTGATGGTTTTCCCAAATTGGGTTTCCACGTTAAATCTTGGTGTCTCTTGTGTTCATGTTATTTCATTTATGTTTCTACAACTAAGTTTTTGATTAAGTAAAATAGGTTTTACAAGGATCTTGAGACCCAAAAGTTTTACAACATATCTAAAATATAAATATTTAACAAAGTCCAGCTAACAAGAAACTGCTATGGAAAGCCAAAAAACAAACATCAGGCCCAAGGCAAGGATGCAAAAGCTAGCAACGTACCTAGAATAGAAACAAAAAGAGAAAGCAAACTAATGATTCTCCTTATCCAGGTCTTGTAGGGTTTCTGCAGCTTCATTTTCCTTCTGACAGTTTGCTCCTTCCTGGTCCTTTTTCTGGGCATCCACCTAGTCCCTAGAGTCCTTCAAAACATCCTCAACCTAGCCAATGTCGAGACTGGTCTTCTCTGTCCTGTCCTTGCCAAGGCCATCTCTCATCAAAGAATCCCCCAGATTGACAATGTTCTCATTCAGGGTATGCAAAGTGTCCATCATTTGTTTTGTCTGAATCTGGCGGATGGATTCAATCCTCTAGACTTTTTGTTCAACCAGAGATAATCTATCCTCCTGGTTGGAACCAATACCCTGGATGTTGCAGTTCTTCTAGCTACCATCCTGATCGGTCTTCTTTTCGATGTTCACCTAGTCGCTATGAATATTCTAGTTGCTTTCTTGATTTTTCTTTTTCGTAATTTCCTTAATTTCTTGAAACAACCATTTGATAGATTAGAAATTATCTATCATGTTATTCTTCATGTTGTTTAGGAGGTTGAAGCCAGTTTCCTGAGTGCTATTAGATACGACAACTAGACCAGGGTCGATAAGCTCATCATAGTGGGTTATGCCATCAATGTCCTCCATCACTTGTATGTTCATCAGCTCATGAACAATTCCCAGACTAGCAGCATCCATGTTGAAATTCCTCCATGCCCTTCTTCTATTCTTCTTTATCACCTCCCCACCTTTTTCCACCATAATTTCAATCATCTCCTCAGGTAGGGAAAAGGGTGGGATAGGGCTAGGAGACTCAAAAATCTGGGCATTAGTATCTTCCTGAAGTAGGGCCTGGTCAACTTTTCTTTTCCTGGGGTTTCTCGGGGAAAAATTAAGGGCCAACTCCTCCTTATCACCTTCCCTCCCCTTCTCCTCTTCCTTCACATTATCCTTCCCCTTCTCCTTGTCTTCATCCTTAGAGTCAATTTCAGTCTCCTCTTCTTCCTGACTTTCCTCCTTCTCCACATGAGGCTCTAGCTTTGGGGGAATGGGAGGAAGACTTCTGGGGCTCTTTCTACTGGGAATACAGGGAATGCAGGTAGCTGGGATGGCTTTGGTGGAATTTTCCTCATCCTCAGATTTAACACATTAAACGTCCCCAGAATCCGAATTGACAGTATCCTCAAAAGCATAACACTAGTCACCAATGGATTTCCCCTAGTTTGGGTTCCAAAAACTCATAAACCAGGAGGAGAAGGCCTTTGTGGAGGGCAAGATTAGTAGTGGATTTTCTCTTGAAACCCTCTATTCCTTTAGACATGGAAGTAAAAAGATTGAAATGAACAAATTTTTTGACTCCATGCCTAAAGTGATTTAACAAAACAAAATGGTGTGTTCTAATTTTGTCGAACCTGGAATCAAGGGTAATATATTCAATAATGACCTTGAGAACATACCTCAACAATTTTTTGATGGATTCCATCTCATAATAATTTTTGGCCTTGACAAGTTTGTTTCTTTTAACGTCATCCTTGACAAATTGGCTGACCACATTAGCCGACATCTTTTTGTCTCTGTAGAATTTTATTCCCTCCTGAGAGATTTATGTCACCTGCACGATCACGTCCTCAATGATTTGGTGAGTGACACTGTCTCTTTTGACTCTCCCATTTTTCCATGTGTCCACCATAACCTTGGTGACCCCCACATCAAAATCACAAAGCTTCTCAAGAAACCTAGTAATATCGCCTTTTTTGAGCTTGTGCCAAACCTTCTCCTTCTCCTTCCAATTTTTTGACTCCCTCGAAGGCTCCCTTCTAATCCTTTCCCTGACCATGGCTTCCTTCGGCTCAGCAAACCCTATTCTACTAGCAATTTTGCAGAGCACAGTCTTCTTTGAGATGCTAAAAATGAAAAAAAATTTACAATTTTTAGTGGTTCTATTCAAGCTAGCCCTCAAAGTGTGCCATCCATACTCACTTTTATGAATTGTAAAGAGCTCTGCATGACTTTTAATTACTCCCCTCCTGACATGCAATATGGCATATCCTTTCATAATTAAAAAGAGATTAAATTAGTACCCTAAATTCGGTCCTGCTCAATTAACTCAATTGCCACCGATGGGATGTCATCGTCATTTGTCCACATCATCTTTAAGTTTTTGGTGACTGCATCATTGGCGAACCAGTCAACAAATGAGTTGGCCTCATGGTAAACATGGCTAACAATAGTCTTTTTGAACTTTCCCAAGTTGGATTTGAGGTCCTTGATGACGTTCACAATCATCTAGGAAGGCATGGTATGGCCTTTGATGTAGTTGATGATGTTTAAAGAGTCCCCTTCTAGCCAGAGTTGCTCAATCCCACAGGCAAGAGCCAGCTTGACAATGTGTCTGGCTGCGTTGGCTTCTACAAAGTGATTTGTCTGGTGACCAAGAGGGAAAGAAATAGCTACAATATCCCCACTCGCACTATTTCTGATGATGCCTCTACTACCAGCCAGCCCGGGGTTCCCCTTAACTGCCCCATCAAAGTTGGCTTTCTGCCAATCCTCAGGGGGGAAAGACCATCTGGCTTCCTATCTTTTTCTATCCCTATCTTCTTTTCTTTGTCTACTATTCTCGCCTTCCTCTATGTTACCTACCTTTGAAGTAGTAAAGTTCTCCTTAATGAGTCTTTCAATTTTCTCTACAATAATGAACTCTGGAGACTCTTTATTCTTTAATATTTTGTTGTTGTGCTCTTTCTAGATTCCCCATAAAAAGTGCAGGAGAGTCTAGGTGTTGATTAACTGAGAATTCAAACTAGAGTGGTGGCTACTCCATTGGCCAAAGAGGTCCTAGATATTATCTGGAGGGCACCAACTGAAACCAAAATCCCTGGTTAGAAGGTTCCAAACCTTGGAAGAGTAGGAACAATGGATGAATAAGTGATTAACCATTTCCAGGTCATTCTTGCAAAGACTACACATGTTGGAGATTATTTGGCCCTTCTTGGCCAAATTATCCAAGGTGGGAATTTTTTCTTGTAGGAGGAGCTAAAAGAAGATATTTATTTTGGGTGTGAGATCATAAATGTAGGCTTTGGCCTAGATGGGCTTCTCCAATCTATCCCATAGAGAGAAGTAGCCAGAGGCGACAGAGTAATGCCCATTCAAACTATCTACCCAAATAATAGAATCCCTGTCTTTGTTGATGGTGGCATTCAAAGTAATCATCAGAGGGTTGAGGTCCTGGGGTAGCACAGAAAGGTCATGCCAACCTTGACCAGATCTGTAATCACTAACTTTCATGCTAAATCTTCCAATGCATTGCTCTGCTCATCTACCATAACTGGGGTAATTACTTAGGGGTCCCTAGCTAATCCAGTTGTCCTGCCAGAATAGAATATGATCTCCTTTTCTGACTTTCCATTTGGCCTTGGACTTGACCAGGGGTTTTGCCTTCAAGATCCCATTCCATATATAGGATCCTTGAGGAATCTCAGTCCTATCTAGCAAATAATTGAGACTACCTTCTCAAGTATTTCTCATTCATGATGTCCCTCCAAACACAAGTGCTTTGGAAAATATGCCATATCTGTTTAGCAAGAAGGGCATTATTAGGATGTCTAATTTTTCTAATACCTAGTCCCCTATAGCATTTGAGAAGGCAAACAAGGTCCCAGGCCACAAGGTGGTATCTCTTGTGGTCATCAGCCCCTATCTAGAGAAAGTCCCTCTGAATCTTCTCCATTCTTTTTGTATGCTTGGCAGGGATATCAAAACGGCTTAGTGCATAAGTGGGGAGATTCTGGAAAATGGATTTCACCAAGGTGCACTTGCCAGCCTAGCTAACGGTGGCACCTTTCCAACTAGCAGGTTTCTTATTGAATCTATCTATGATGTTGTTCCAGAAGTAATCAAGGGGTCTGGTACCCAGAGGCAAACCAAGATAGTTAGCAGGTAGGGACCCAATACCGCTTCCCAAGATGCGATCAATTTTCCTCTTTCTCTCAAAAGGAGTGTTGATGAAGTAGATTGAGCTCTTCTCCCAGTTAATAGCCTGGCCAGAACCCCTAGTGTAAGTATTCAGGATGCCCTTGAACACTCTGGTCTTACGGATAGAAGCATCTCCTCCGAGGATAGAGTCATCCACAAATTGCTGATGCATGAAGGTAGAAGGACCCGAAGAGGGCTTGCATCCTTGTAGACTCTGGTCCTAAATTTTTCTCAAGATGAATCTTCCCAGACATTTGGTTGGGATGATAAAGAGAACAGGGGATATGGGATCATCCTTCCTCAGTCCTCTCGAAAGAAAGAAGAAATTTGACGGAGAGCCATTAACCAAAATAGATAAAGAAGGAGAAGAGACAAGTTGGGAAATGAGCTTACATACCTGAGCATCAAAACCAAAAGCCCAAAGGATGGCCATAAGGAAATTCCAGTCCACCCTGTCATAGGCTTTAGACATATCTAGTTTAAGCATAAATCCTTCCTTCTTTCATGCCTCGAGAGAGTGGATAACCTCATGAACTATGACGATGGAGTCAAGAATCTACCGCCCAGGGACAAAACCAGTCTGCTGAGGGGAGATGATCAAATGGAGAATGCTAAGGAGTCTAGAGGTGTGAACCTAAGAAATGATTTTAGAAAAAGAGTTGCAAAGACTAATGGGCCTAAACTTATCCATTGAATCTACCCCTGGGATCTTCAAAATGAGAACTATAAAAGTGGCATTAAGTTCTTTCAAGAGATTTCTAGCCCCAAAGAATTCTTGAACAACCTTAGTGACATCCCCTTTGACCACCTCCCAATAAGTGTGGAAAAAGAAATTCGGGAAGCCATCTGGGCTAGGAGCCTTGTCCCTTGGGAGAGAATTGAGAGTTTGTAAGATTTCCTCTAGGGAGGGGATGGCTTTCAATATAGAGTTGTACTATGATTACAACGAGGAAGGGATAGCCGATAAAATGTCCTCTTGATCAGTCACTGAGAGAGAGGGATCCCTAATAAGGAGAGAAGAGAAGAACTGAACAACTCCTTCCACAATCTCATCATCCTTGGAAAGTTGTGATTGGCCTTTCTTGATGCTTGAGATCCTATTATTTGCCCAATGTTTAAGAGTTGACCAAATGAAAGAATCTAGTGTTCTAGTCTCCTTCTTTCAACCAATTAACTTGATCTTTGTTTCCAAAAATGCTCTTCTTTGGATATGATGTTGTGGAGATCAGAGAGGATGGCCCTTTCTTCCAACCAGTTTTGGTCATTATATCCATTCTGCTGAATTTCTTCCTAGATAATACAGAGTTGGTCAATCTTCTCATCTTTATCCTGAAAGATGTGGCCAAAGTCTGACTTGTTCAAAATTTTAATGTTTCTTTTCACATTCTTCAATTTATGGGCAACTTTGAACATAGCAGTTCCTTCTACCTCAATATTCCACCAAGAAGAAATCTTAGTTTCCAGAGTCGGGTGGGTGATCCACATTTTCTCAAAATGAAAAGGAAAGGTCCTTTTTACAAAAAGAGGGAAAACAAAAAGAGAAATAGGAGAATGGTTTGAGCCCACTCTAGGGAGAAGGGATAGTTTGCAAGAATGAGACTGTAGCCACCTAGGAGAGATGAGGGCTCTGTCAAGGCAGACCTAGATACATTCCCCACCAATTCTTATGTTTGACCAAGTGAATCTTCCCCCCAAGAGATCCACATCCATGAAAGCCAAGTTGTGAATAAAATTAGAAAGGTCTAGCTTACGTTCTTGATCTGGAGCCCGAACTTCACATTTATCATCATCAATGAGAGGAGAGTTGAAATCCCCCATGATAATCCCTTTGTTGATGTTATTAATGGTGATGACCGCAGAGATCTTAGCCCAGAAAGCTTTCCTATCCCTTTTAGTATTTGGGGCATACAGGTTTAAGATAAACCAAGAGTCATCACTATGGGTGTGTGACACCTTACAAAGGAGAGCATTATCAGCATTATAGATGGGAGACATCTTGAAAGCCCTATTGTTATAAAGAATCAACACCCCTCTTGAGGCTCCATCAGAGTCAGTGGCATCACTGTTCATGAATTTACTAAAGGATATCTTATTTACCAAATCCCTTTTCATCTTAGTCTCCTGGATCAACAAAAAATCAAGTCTTTGATCTTTGATCATGTTTCTAACTATTTCCTATTTATGAGCCCCATTAAGGCCCCTTATATTCCAAGATATGATCTTCATTTCTTACTTCTTGAGAATTCCTTGATGGTTCTCTAGCTCCTGTCTACTAGGTTTCATTTGGTTTCTTCTTGCAATAGCTGATTGGATTTCTTCCTTCCTGATTGCTTGGGTGTTACCCCATCATCAACCTTTACCTTGCTTCTAGTTGTTGCTAGGGAAAATGGAGGGTGGTCATTATGTTGGTTCTTCTTCTTTTTCATCATACACCATCCATTTAAACTGTCAAGAGAATAGCTATCAATCCAATCAACCCATTGAGAGACTTGGTCAGGGGAGGAATTGTTGATGAGCTGAAGAAGCTTAGCCTCCAACCCCTTGGGAGCTGATAGAGCATTTTCCTATTCAAAACCCTTTCCTGGAGGACCAATCAGGGATACTGAGAGCCTTTTGGTCTTCTTTTGGGGAGAGTCATGCCTACCATTAAGGCCGGGGAACTCTAGCCTTTGAGCAGTCTTCACATTAGAGCAGGGGGTCTCCTGCCTTTGAATGCTCTGCTCTAGCCTAGACGACACTTTATCTCCTTCTGCAACAGGGGCTTCCATGGGGGGCTCTACTTTAGCAAACACTATGGGGGCATGATCACCTATCTTGGCATCATCCTACCTTGGGGCATTCTGCTTGTCTTCCTTGTTCTCCCTCATCTTTGAAGACTTAGAGGGTTTACATCTCTAGATCAGTTTCTTCTTCTCCTTGGCCGAAGTGCAAGGGGGATTGAATTTATTCTTGGTTTTGTCAGAGGTATCTGAATCCTTTGTCTTTTGTTTGTCCGCCCTGGGGCACTAATTAGCCTTACGACTAGCCTTTAGGTAGAGGAAGCAGGCAAAAGGAATAGTTTCATAAATCAATTTATGTATGTGCACTCCAAGTTTAGAATGAAAGGCCACAAACTTTGGCATGTATGTGCCTTCTCTAACACCTATGCAGATACGTGCATAGTTGAGACACTGCTTGGATGCAATGATTGGATCCATAGATAAGAGTTCACCAAAAGTCCTCACTAGCCCCACAAAAACATCTTCGTTCCAAAATTCTAAAGGCAACTCTAGAAGCCTTACCCAGACAGGGGCTTGAACAAAAAAAGAGTCGTTCAAGTTTAGTTTGGATGACCACTTCTGGAGCATTAAGGTGGAATGACCAATAGCCCACTGTCATTCACAAATAATTTTGGATAGATCTTCCATGCATGTAAAATCAAATGAAAAAAAGCCCTTCACCATAGCTGTGACCAAAACTTGGCCTTTGGGAGCCCATTGCCTCTTTATGAAGGTCCTAACATCATCTATGTTTGGTCTAGGCCTCAGAAATTTTCCAATCAAAGTAGAAGCCATGGATCAAATGCTATGATCCATAATTTCGTCTAGGATGGATATGGCACAAGAACCTTTCTCAGTCTCAGAAAGAGTCTTAACAAGTGGGAAAGAGGACTTACCTGAGGTCTTGACCCCAAAAAGAGATGACCATTTTGTAGATCCTTGCTAGTCCGCTTTGGGAACTAAAGGAATCTTGAACACTTCCTTGGGGGGGACATCTGGGCCCCTGTCCACATTCTTTGACTGGTCCTCGATACCAGAAGATGCCTGATTGTCCCCCACCTGTGACCCGTGTTCCAATCTAGGGATCTAATCCTGATAGCCCAAAGGTATCCCACCCTTTCCTAAATTCAAGTTTTGGAAACCATCGCTTGCTTGACTCGTGCTCGACATGTTTTTGTTAATATATCATTTCTATAGCTGAGTTACTAAAGGCTAATCACATCAATATCTTAAGATCTCTGTGCTAACCAAGCGAAAGTAATATATTCAATGTTAACCAAGTCACAACAGAATATTCAGTGTTAACCGAGTTACAACAAGTTTTGGTTTTATATTGTGTTGACATCTTTAAGGGACTTGGATTTGTTTTTGTAGTAATTGATTCACCCCTCCCCTCTCAGTTACTCCTTTCCATTTCCAATAGTTTCATCATACCTTAGAAGCACATCTAGAATCCTTTCCTAGTTACATCTTAATCCACATCCTCTACCACATCCCATCTTTGGTATCATCATCCTAGTGACCACATATCTTATATCTTGCATCCACATACTGCTACAAATATCCCTTGGTAAACACACTTTTCCAAGGTAGTTTATCTTGTCATTTGTATCCCTCGTACCTTGACCAAATGGTTGGGCTCCACACTTGATTATCTACCATCGTCCTACACCTCCCACACATATCACATTATATCTACCTTTGATACCAAGATAATCCTCATGGTCTTATAAGCATCATGTCCTTAGACTAATCCTCCACCATCAAACTATCTTCCAACTTTGGTCACCACCTTTAGCCCATTAGATAATCTATGCACATCAAAAAAATCATAGACTTTGTCTCTTAGATTGCATCTACTATCATATAGTCTTTTTACACCCCACATCTAGGTTATAGTTTCATTTCATGCCACCAACCACATGCCTCAGTAAAAGGAAGAAAAAAAGACTTCTCATATCCTCTCGACATAAGAACTAGCACACACCTCAATCCTAAGAAAAAAAAAATAGGCAAGACCCAACATCTCAAGATATAGAGCCCAACAGCAAAAACATCATAACTTCACAACACACATATTCTGCCATAAAGACATTTATGGGTTGTCCTGGGAATACATTATTGGTTAGTGACATCATTAAAAATAATAAGATGTCATCAAGGCCAATTTTAAAGAGAAGATATTAGAAGTTTTGACTTTGAGTGAATGCCACCATCCAACACTATCAAAAATCCCAACCATCCACTTTTCAGAATGCCCATGTTATGGGAACCCTTAAATCTAGAACAACCTAGAGATGAAATTCAACCATTGATGCAAACACTAATAGACTCTTTTGCTACATCTACCCAAATCAGTGCTCCCATCCCCCAAATAAAATCATCTCCCATCACACCATTTGAAATTCATAGAATGTCACAACCAACAACCACATTATGAGTTTCATTTACTAGCATTCCCATCACTACAATTGTTATCACGCAACCCATATCCATGCCTTTGGATATTTCATGGCCTATTTCTTTCCAAACACCTAGCCAAAACACTACCACCCAACAAACCCCATCTGCATCCATCATTTTGCCCACTAGCAATTCTGCCAACATGACCCAACAAGGTTCACAATCTGCATCCCGATGCACTACAGAGATGCCATCCATGGGACTTATTACTCAAACTACCCCACCATGTATTACTACTTCCACTCCATCTACAATAAATCTAAGCATGTCCACATCATTTTAGTATGCCTCATGGAGCTTGAACCAAGCACAAATATGTAGTGCCTGCCCCTAAGTCGTATTTTCAGTTATCTTGCCAAACTCTTTTAGGCCAGTTTTATACTTGATGTTTAGTATTATTATTTTAGAGATTATCAGATGTTGTTTTACACTCAGTTTATTATATGATGAGATTACTTGGTACTCTATATTTCATGCATGTATGATGATTATTTAGTGTTTTCAGTTATCAATGATGATTAGTTAGATGGTTTATTATCACATGTGCTTTCTTATGGATACTTACCCCATACTGCATGTGTATGGTGTGTGTGGTTGTTTTCTTTATGTATGATGTTTCTGATGTGGTTAAGGAAGGGAGTCGTAGTCACCTGCTAGTCGGGATCTACACGATGCACCACTTCCTGCCATTGTTTGTTTAGCTTAGAATATTGTGTCTGTACATGCGTAGATTTTATGCAGGTTGCAGGTACCGGGTATCGACTTCCCTGAATTGCCAGGATGAGCATACCCTATCGCATTATCTCAATAGTAAGAGAGGGGAGATAAACTCTTAAGTCCAAATCCTAAACCTTTTAGCCAATTGTCCTAATTGATAATTAGGACAAGTATCTGAGTTAAGTACCCTCTGAATGCATCAAATGATGTTATTTCGTGATTTTACCCCTTTGTTTGATTTAGTATGTGTTCTTCTATGATGGGTTTTCATATGTTGTCTTTATGAGTCCTTGATGTATTTTCTATTAATTAAGTTTAATTAAAATGATTAATTAAAGATTTAATTAATAGAAAATTATTATGATATTTTAATATTTAATTATATTTAATTAATTGAGAAATTAATTAAATAAAAAGAATTAAATTTGGAGATAAAGTTTAAGGGTAATTTAGAACATTATAATATTTATTTAATTTAATAATAATATATTTAGAGTTCATTTTTAAATAAATGCTAAATATTATTGTTAATTGAATTAATAAATATTGTATCAATTAAGTTTCTAAAATAAATTAAAAAGTGAAAATATATTAATTATTAAAAATTGTAAGATTGCATGATGCGAGCATGTGTTGAAAATAAAGAAATAAATTAAAAGATAAAATAAGAGGAAATAATAATGTTATTTTAATTTCATAAAGTGCGCATGGGATTAAAAGTAATAAAGATTAAAAATAGAAGTCGAGTGGAATATTAAATAAAGTTATTTAATAATTCATTTAATATGCATTAAAAAGATAAAGCAAAGATTAATAAAAGATAATTTTGAGTTAACTCAGTTGAGCAAAGAGTCTTCTCGAGTGAACGCACAATTAGTGCCCTGATTTGAGGAGAAGACTCCTTATCACAACTTTGGGGGTTCATTTTTGGGAGACCGTGAATTTTGGACACGAATTTGGGGAGAAGTTTTGGAGACACGATTTGGGAGACAAATTTTAGAGAAGAATTTGGATGCGAATTTTGGAGTGAATCTTCTCACAATTCTCGGTTGGTTGCGTGTTAGCATCAGGTTCAGGTAGGATCTTGTGTTGTGATCACTAATTGAATTATGCAATTTGATATTCCTGTCTACTTCGTGATTGTGAAAACTTGTCTTCTCATATTTCATTATACGAATCTTAATTCTTCATCTTGGATATTTTGTTGTCCTTTTTCATCTGTATCTAAGGATTTAATAAATCAATTAGAAAACCCTCGTCTCCTAGCTTAAAGAAATTAGAATTTTAATTTGGGAAGGGTTTGAATTTTAAAATAGATTTTAGATTGAAAAATTCATATGGTTGATAGTAATTCTTCTATCAGACCATATTTACAAAACATGTTAAAAAAAAATTTTACATATATATATTAGTAAATATTTATATAGTATTGAAACTTAATAATATTATTGGAAGAGATTGTTTTAAATAAACAAAAGAATAGATAAATTTAATTTTTTGAAAAAAGAAAAAAGAAAGAAAACTATAACACAAATTATATAAAAGTAAATAAATTGAATTGAAAAGAAATTTGTTATATTAAATTGTTATAAAACAAAGTTTTATAACATACACATATTTATATTAATAAAACAAATTAAATAAAAATCCAAATATATATATATTAAAATACAATTACTCCCATTTACCTTTTTACCTACCTTGTATGCGGCGGCTCATGTGATTGCAATAAATCGCATTACCTGCAACTTTATTAAGTCATTTTTTATTGTTTTAAATAGCCGCATGGCTATAATTCAAAACCAGCAGCTTTATAAATGTTATAAGTTTCATTAAAAGTTTTTATTATTATATTTATTATAAACAAAGTTTTTATTTTATGTTTGGTATAAAAGTTACGAATGGTATTAATATTGTATTTCAATTTAAATAATACTTTTATTAATATAAAATTTATTAAGTAATAAAATTTTGTATGTGATTTTATTTATGAATTTAGTTTTTCAAAAAAAGTTAATAATATGAAAATTTTAGATTATTTGTTATTTATAAAATTTATTAGTATTGAATAGTTTAATTATTAATTAATAAGATTTGTAATATAATTTTATTAATTAATAATTAGTAAATATTATTTATTAAAACAATTTTTTTCTATAGTTTATTATCATGATTAACAATACTATTTAGTAAAGAAAATTGTTAACAATTATTGAATATTAATTCATAATTAATTATTAATTATTAATTTAGAAAGGAAAATGGATATTGGAACTAATTGCAATTAACGATAAAATCATGAAAATTATATTGATTATTTGAAAATTCGAATTATTAATGAAATTGAGATTATTTTTATTTAATAATCAATTATTATTAATATTATTATTTAATAAATGATTATTAATACTTTAAGTCATGATGCGGTTTCTTTTAAGAACGAGACATGGTTTAATTGAACAGGTTAATTGAGGAACTCATAGTAACACTGGAAAACTTAAACTTTATTGTTCTTCTTAAATTTGTATTTTGAAATCAAATCCAAACTACGAGACTATGATGTTTTCTATGTGTTCTTTGTGTTTTGGGGTTGGTTAGATGTTGACCAGTTTAGGTTGTTACCAAAGGCTCGGGGGTTATGCAAATTGTGATGATATGATGATTTGATCTCAATCTTTTACCCAACCATGGTAATGTGATGGCATGCTCGATGACATGTTTGTGATTACTGTTTGTTATTGCTTTCCAGTTTCCTAGTGTGAAGCTGAAGTGTATGTATATAAGATACCTAACTTAACCATTTTTGAGTCATCGATCAGTTATATTTGATAACCATTTTTGAGTCTCGATCAGTTATACTTGGATTGCTTTTCGGTCTCTTGAGAGGACTGAAGTGTTTGTTATGTTCTTGATGATGTCATGTGTTGGCTTGACCATTTTGGAGTCTTTGATCAGTATTGTGATTTATTATTGGGATTCTTTCTGGTTGCTCATTGGAGAACCATTGGATTTTGTGATTTATCATTGATGCCTTCAGTTGCTAATAGAGAACTGTTGTGATCATATGATTATTATTTGATGCTTATCTGTTGCTCATGAAGAACTGATGTAATTTTTGTGGCTTATCTTTTATGATGTTTTTCAGTCGCTTGTATAGGACTAAGGTAATTTTATTATGATTCTTTAATTCATGATTTCATGAGCCTAGGGTAGGTTATCTATGTGTAGTGTCGGGAAGTGGCTTGCAATGGGGATCGGGGCCCTAAGAGGCTGCCTGGAGTAACCCATTGTAAGTTGTTTTAACAAGTGAAAACATCTCACCTAAATACTAACTTAAATGAACCTAATAAGATAATTGTATGTTCTCTCCCATGCCTTGAGTGCTAGTACAGGCTAGGATGGGGTAGAGAGAACGCTTGGTTGCGACCTTGCATTCCATAGTATGCCTCGTCAGTACGAGAGGATACTAGTGGCCACAGGAATCACTAGGGACCCGGGATTCCTAAGGGATTGCTCGGGTAACTTCTACGTCACTTTTGCGATGACACTTTCTCGCTTGCATAGCAGGTTTCCTACGTGTCTTTGTGGTGCCTCTGGGTCTAGATGTCTATCTATGTTGGAACCCTTGAGTTAGTATACTTTTAAGATTTCCCAGA
The DNA here is from genome assembly GCA_028749045.1 of Cupressus sempervirens. Classification (NCBI taxonomy): domain Eukaryota; kingdom Viridiplantae; phylum Streptophyta; class Pinopsida; order Cupressales; family Cupressaceae; genus Cupressus; species Cupressus sempervirens. The sequence continues at coordinate 746,385,223 of CM053786.1, forward strand.
CTTAGAGAGTACTTGTGTTTTGTGTTTTGATACCTTGTTTGGGACTTGAGACTATCTCCTCAGCGCGGCGGGAGTGGACCATTTAGGTTCCACGCGGTCGGGTGGTAGTGCTTTTTACTCTTACCATTGAGATCCGTCCGTGGTCACCGTGGCTGGAGCTTTCTTGGTTGGCATTTACCTTCACTATGTTCTTGGATTATTATGATGGATGGTTAGATTTTATGATAGATGTTTTATCATTATGGATGTATGGATGTATCATGTATGTTATTAGTTTCATTTATTTTACTGTACTTTGTATCATGGATTTGAGGATGATGTATCTTTATCTTTACATATGTATATTCTTTTAAGCCTTTCATACCCTGTGACATGTACAGTGCATGATTGAGCATTCCGAATTAATTTGCCAAGAGGCATTCGGAGCAAATGTATATTATGGACATTGGACTTTCTGATTATTCTTTCATATGTATGTGGTAGTTGTTAGACTTAAAATTAATTAAATTTAAATGTGACTCAACGTCTTGGGATCCTTAAGGAATGTAACTTGTGATGTATGTTTGTTGATGATTACATGTTATTGCTTCCGCTACTATGTGTTTGATGTGTATGTTATACATTCTTACTTTTAAAAAAAAAATGTTTAGCAAACTTAGTAAAACTTTAGGTTAATTCTTTTGGGTCCCTTGGCGGGGCGTTACATATGGTATCAGAGCCCAAATTTCTACATTGGGAGCTCTGGGTATATTGGAACGCCACTAATGTGAACTAGTTGAACAGAATGAAAACTTTAAACTATCCTGTGTATCTCTTTTAAACTGAAAACTTGAACTAGTCAAACTAAAACAAAACTCAAACTGTTAGTGGTATATTTTTCATACTTCAACACTTAGACTTCAAAACTGAAACCAAAATCATAGGCAAAACTGAAAACTGAAATTATTGTTTTCAAAACATGTATCTTTTATCTATACATCATAACTTGTTTATTTTCCAATGAATTTGGGATGTTGATCCTTGTTTAGAATGTTTTAGGGAATCTATATCAGTATTTGTTAAAATGAATGTCGGATCAATATGGTTTTCGGTTTACTATTAAACTAGAATCATATTGCTCTAACTGTGTTGTAGTGTTCTCAATGGAGACATATCCTCCTACAAGGGGAAAGGGTCCAATGGGACCCGCACAGTGAGTCCTTAGCTTTTCTATTCTTGTAGGCTTCCAGGAGTAAGCCTAAGTCTAGGGGGGGTGGATGTAGTGCCTGCCCCTAAGTCGTATTTTCAGTTATCTTGCCAAACTCTTTTAGGCCAGTTTTATACTTGATGTTTAGTATTATTATTTTAGAGATTATCAGATGTTGTTTTACACTCAGTTTATTATATGATGAGATTACTTGGTACTCTATATTTCATGCATGTATGATGATTATTTAGTGTTTTCAGTTATCAATGATGATTAGTTAGATGGTTTATTATCACATGTGCTTTCTTATGGATACTTACCCCATACTACATGTGTATGGTGTGCATGGTTGTTTTCTTTATGTATGATGTTTCTGATGTGGTTAAGGAAGGGAGTCGTAGTCACCTACTAGTCGAGATCTACACGATGCACCACTTCCTGCCATTGTTTGTTTAGCTTAGAATATTGTGTCTGTACATGCATGGATTTTATGCAGGTTGCAGGTACCGGGTATCGACTTCTCTGAATTGCCAGGATGAGCATACCCTATCGCATTATCTCAATGGTAAGAGAGGGGAGATAAACTCTTAAGTCCAAATCCTAAACCCTTTAGCCAATTGTCCTAATTGATAATTAGGAAAAGTATCTGAGTTAAGTACCCTCCGAATGCATCAAATGATATTATTTCGTGATTTTAACCCTTTTGTTTGATTTAGTATGTGTTCTTCTATGATGGGTTTTCATATGTTGTCTTTATGAGTCCTTGATGTATTTTCTATTAATTAAGTTTAATTAAAATGATTAATTAAGTTTAATTAAAATGATTAATTAAAGATTTAATTAATAGAAAATTATTATGATATTTTAATATTTAATTATATTTAATTAATTGAGAAATTAATCAAATAAAAAGAATTAAATTTGGAGATAAAAGTTTAAGGGTAATTTAGAACATTATAATATTTATTTAATTTAATAATAATATATTTAGAGTTCATTTTTAAATAAATGCTAAATATTATTGTTAATTGAATTAATAAATATTGTATCAATTAAGTTTCTAAAATAAATTAAAAAGTGAAAATATATTAATTATTAAAAGTTGTAAGATTGCATGATGCGAGCATGTGTTGAAAATAAAGAAATAAATTAAAAGATAAAATAAGAGGAAATAATAATGTTATTTTAATTTCATAAAGTGCGCATGGGATTAAAAGTAATAAAGATTAAAAATAGAAGTCGAGTGGAATATTAAATAAAGTTATTTAATAATTCATTTAATATGCATTAAAAAGATAAAGCAAAGATTAATAAAAGATAATTTTGAGTTAACTCAGTTGAGCAAAGAGTCTTCTCGAGTGAACGCACAACTAGTGCCCTGATTTGAGGAGAAAACTCCTTATCACAACTTTGGGGGTTCATTTTTGGGAGACCGTGAATTTTGGACACGAATTTGGGGAGAAGTTTTGGAGACACGATTTGGGAGACAAATTTTAGAGAAGAATTTGGATGCGAATTTTGGAGTGAATCTTCTCACAATTCTCGGTTGGTTGCGTGTTAGCATCAGGTTCAGGTAGGATCTTGTGTTGTGATCACTAATTGAATTATGCAATTTGATATTCCTGTCTACTTCGTGATTGTGAAAACTTGTCTTCTCATATTTCATTATACGAATCTTAATTCTTCATCTTGGATATTTTGTTGTCCTTTTTCATCTGTATCTAAGGATTTAATAAATCAATTAGAAAACCCTCGTCTCCTAGCTTAAAGAAATTAGAATTTTAATTTGGGAAGGGTTTGAATTTTAAAATAGATTTTAGATTGAAAAATTCATATGGTTGATAGTAATTCTTCTATCAGACCATATTTACAAAACATGTTAAAAATTTTTTTTACATATATATATTAGTAAATATTTATATAGTATTGAAACTTAATAATATTATTGGAAGAGATTGTTTTAAATAAACAAAAGAAAAGATAAATTTAATTTTTAAAAAAAAAGAAAAAAGAGAGAAAACTATAACACAAATTATATAAAAGTAAATAAATTGAATTGAAAAGAAATTTGTTATATTAAATTGTTATAAAACAAAGTTTTATAACATACACATATTTATATTGATAAAACAAATTAAATAAAAATCCAAATATATATATATATACAATTACTCCCATTTACCTTTTTACCTACCTTGTATGCGGCAGCTCATGTGATTGCAATAAATCGCATTACCTGCAACTTTATGAAGTCATTTTTTATTGTTTTAAATAGCCGCATGGCTATAATTCAAAACTAGCGGCTTTAGAAATGTTATCAGTTTCATTAAAAGTTTTTATTATTATATTTATTATAAACAAAGTTTTTATTTTATGTTTGGTATAAAAGTTATGAATGGTATTAATATTGTATTTCAATTTAAATAATACTTTTATTAATATAAAATTTATTAAGCAATAAAATTTTGTATGTGATTTTATTTATGAATTTAGTTTTTCAAAAAAAGTTAATAATATGAAAATTTTAGATTATTTGTTATTTATAAAATTTATTAGTATTGAATAGTTTAATTATTAATTAATAAGATTTGTAATATAATTTTATTAATTAATAATTAGTAAATATTATTTATTAAAACAATTTTTTTCTATAGTTTATTATCATGATTAACAATACTATTTAGTAAAGAAAATTGTTAACAATTATTGAATATTAATTCATAATTAATTATTAATTATTAATTTAGAAAGGAAAATGGATATTGGAACTAATTGCAATTAATGATAAAATCATGAAAATTATATTGATTATTTGAAAATTCGAATTATTAATGAAATTGAGATTATTTTTACTTAATAATCAATTATTATTATTATTATTATTTAATAAATGATTATTAATACTTTAAGTCATGAGGCGGTTTCTTTTAAGAACGAGACATGGTTTAATTGAACAGGTTAATTGAGGAACTCATAGTAACACTGGAAAACTTAAACTTTATTGTTCTTCTTAAATTTGTATTTTGAAATCAAATCCAAACTGCGAGACTATGATGTTTTCTATGTGTTCTCTGTGTTTTGGGGTTGGTTAGATGTTGACCAGTTTAGGTTGTTACCAGAGGCTCGAGGGTTATGCAAATTGTGATGATATGATGATTTGATCTCGATGTTTTACCCAACCATGGTAATGCGATGGCATGCTCTATGACATGTTTGTGATTACTGTTTGTTATTGCTTTCCAGTTTCCTGGTGTGAAGCTGAAGTGTATGTATATAAGATACCTAACTTAACCATTTTTGAGTCATCGATCAGTTATATTTGATAACCATTTTTGAGTCTCGATCAATTATACTTGGATTGCTTTTCGGTCTCTTGAGAAGACTAAAGTGTTTGTTATGTTCTTGATGATGTCATGTGTTGGCTTGACCATTTTGGAGTCTTTGATCAGTATTGTGATTTATTATTGGGATTCTTTCTGGTTGCTCATTGGAGAACCATTGGATTTTGTGATTTATCATTGATGCCTTCAGTTGCTAATAGAGAACTGTTGTGATCATATGATTATTATTTGATGCTTATCTGTTGCTCATGAAGAACTGATGTAATTTTTGTGGCTTATCTTTTATGATGTTTTTCAGTCGCTTGTATAGGACTGAGGTAATTTTATTATGATTCTTTAATTTTTGATTTCATGAGCCTAGGGTAGGCTATCTATGTGTAGTGTCGAGAAGTGGCTTGCAATGGGGATCGGGGCCCTAAGAGGCTTCCTGGAGTAACCCATTGTAAGTTGTTTTAACAAACATCTCACCTAAATACTAACTTAAATGAACCTAATAAGATAATTGTATGTTCTCTCCCATGCCTTGAGTGCTAGTACAGGCTAGGATGGGGTAGAGAGAACGCTTGGTTGTGACCTTGCATTCCATAGTATGCCTCATTAGTACGAGAGGATACTAGTGGCCGCAGGAATCACTAGGGACCCGGGATTCCTAAGGGATTGCTCGGGTAACTTCTACGTCACTTTTGCCATGACACTTTCCCGCTTGCATAGCAGGTTTCCTACGTGTCTTTGTGGTGCCTCTGGGTCTAGATGTCTATCTATGTTGGAAGCCTTGAGTTAGTATACTTTTAAGATTTCCCAGACTTAGAGAGTACTTGTGTTTTTTGTTTTGATACCTTGTTTGGGACTTGAGACTATCTCCTCAGCGCGGTGGGAGTGGACCATTTAGGTTCCACTCGGTCGGGTGGTAGTGCTTTTTACTCTTACCATTGAGATCCGTCCGTGGTCACCGTGGCTGGAGCTTTCTTGGTTGGCATTTACCTTCACTATGTTCTTGGATTATTATGATGGATGGTTAGATTTTATGATAGATGTTTTATCATTGTGGATGTATGGATGTATCAGGTATGTTATTAGTTTCATTTATTTTACTGTACTTTGTATCATGGATTTGAGGATGATGTATCTTTATCTTTACATATGTATATTCTTTTAAGCCTTTCATACCTTGTGACATGTACAGTGGATGATTGAGCATTCCAAATTAATTTGCCAAGAGGCATTCAGAGCAAATGTATATTATGGACATTGGACTTTCTGATTATTCTTTCATATGTATGTGGTAGTTGTTAGACTTAGAATTAATTAAATTTAAATGTGACTCAACGTCTTGGGATCCTTAAGGAATGTAACTTGTGATGTATGTTTGTTGATGATTACATGTTATTTCTTCCGCTACTATGTGTTTGATGTGTATGTTATACATTCTTACTTTAAAAAAAAAAAATGTTTAGCAAACTTAGTAAAACTTTAGGTTAATTCTTTTGGGTCCCTTGGCGGGGCGTTACAAAATATAAGTTGTAGGCATCCCTACCTTCACACCCATTGTGCCAACTCCACCACCGACAAGTGCCCTTAAACCTAACCCTAACTACTTCATGATGCCACCACTTGGAAGAAGTCACACCTCTCACCTGCTATTCCAGCAATAGAAAAGAGTAACCCCCCACCCCCCCATCAACTACATTACACCACCCCTTACCCATGTACCTCCTCATACCAACACACCATTTCCATATAATGGGAAAACTATAGCCATCCAATATACAACTTCATCCACTACAACAAAACCCACAACAACAATACATGACATATGCACCATTGCAAACTCATCCATCTATGCAACAACCACCCATTTCCTTAGTACCATAATATGTGTAGAATCTATCACAACAGTATGTCCCAAAACATCCTCAACCAATACCAAATCTTTTTCAAGTAGTAGGGCAATCCTCATCTCAACCACCACCATTCATATTGCAAAACTCATCATATTCTCCCACTCCATCAGATCCATATCATATACCAGGGGCACTTGAAATGTGGACACTCCCCACACCACCAGTAAACCTAGAGTGTGAAGAAATGTGAAAAGCCTTTAAAGAGCTTAAGGTAGGAAATTAACCTAAGACTTTCAAATTTGAGATTGTATGCTCCTATCTATTTGACATATCTATCATGGCTATACCCTTTCCCAAGCATTTTGGGATACCCAAGTTTGACAAATTTAGGGGGAAGGGAGATCTTGAAACACACATCAAATAATTCTACATGCATTGTCAAGAAGTAGCATATAGTGATGTGTTCCTCATTTACCTATTTCCTAAAAGTATTAGGGGTCCTTCTCTAGAATGGTTCTATTGTATACCTTATGGAACTGTGAATACCTTTGTTGAACTTTCCAAAACATTCATGGCACAAGAGGCTCACCTAGTTGAGATAGAGAAATCAGTGGTGGACTTAGTCCACACAAAATAGAGAAGGGGTGAAAGTGTTGTTGACTTCTTACAAAGGTGAAAAACCCTCAGCATGAGAGTAGTGTGCAACTTGACTAAAAAAGAAATTGTTAAAATGTTCATCGGCAACACACATCCTAAACTTGCACACCACATGAGCATGAATCACCTATAAACATTTAAGGATGTTAGAGAAAAAGGAATGGAACTAGAGCAGGGACTCATCGACAATGACATCATAAAACTATACAAGGAAAACAACTAGGATCTTGGTTATAATGGGCAAAAGCACAAATCTGTGTCACTCTTTTGTACAAGAAAAGGCTAACAAAAGTATACATGTTCACCTTCAATGACATAAAACTTGTGTTATTGTTTTAAATTTGAAAATGAATTAAACTAATGAAATGTGTAGAAATTGATGAAGTTTAGGATTATAAATTTTAATAATTATTTGGAATAAGAATTGATATATTTTCCTAATTTTTATAGATAATTTTTTAGGTGTTGAAAAACATTGAAAATTAGGGGTCTAGTTCCCACCACAAAACTATATGGATATAAACATATTTCCCTTTGATCTCAGACTATGTTTTAGATAACATGTATAGCTAGAATAATCAAAAATCAAAAATGGCTTTAGACCTATATTTTCTCTTTTATAACGATTCAAATTTCAACTCACCTAAAATCAATAAATTTCATCTCCTACCACATTTTTAAAAATAATTCTATTCTAACTAGAAGAAAAAGTATACATCATAGAAGTTGACTCTCTCCTCTAGAACAACATATAAATTTTAAATTTTTTTGATATGATTTAATATTTTTTTCTTTCTCAAAATCAACACCTTTTTGAGTGTCTTAAAATACATACTTGAAGAATTTTTTAATTACAATATACTATATCTAATTAAAACACTATAAACTCTATATGAGAATATTCTTGACTTTGAGATCTATTAAATTGTGTTTATATGTTATTAAAAAAAATATCATAAAAAAATAGTAAGACTTACTGAAACACCACTTTTCTGAAATAATTTTATTTCTTTAGTAATTGGATAGAAACTAGTATAAAACATGCATTTAATAGACATTTATAATTGGAAAAGTGTGAGACCATATATAACTTGGCTAGAATGAATTTATCCTAATCATATGTTTGTAAAATAATAGTTTTTAGATAGAAATACTCAAATTCACTCGTTCTAATAAGTCAGCCTAAAAGGTGAAACAACTTTGTACTTTTTCTTTTATCCTAATGACAAGTCTAGGTACTGGAACAAAAACAAAAAATGTAGTAACTTATGACACTACCGATACAAAGCACATTCATGTGGTAGGCATCACTCAAAATCAACACAACACCACTTATCAACCACAATAGTCTTACCAACAACAACCATCTCAACAACAACAACCCTATCAACAATAACAATCTTACCAGCAACAACAATAGCCATATTGACAACAACCATATCAATCGGAAGGGTACCAATAGAATACATGGGTAAACCAACAATAGACCCTCATGAATTAAACCAATGTCATATTTGTCACACCACAAAAAAGACCACGCATCTAGAATGAGCCTAAATGATCTATACTCCCCTTAGTGAACCTTTGGATGTTATATTTGACAGAATGGTAAAGAATGATCTAGTGATCTTCCCATGTACACAACAAATGGACGAGAACACCTCTAAGCTACCTTAGTTAAAAGAAAATGAATACTACACTTATCATCGAGTAAAAGGATATACCACCCTCAAGTGCATGAGCCTCAAAGACTACATACAAGACCTCATTGATCGTAAGGAAATCATAGTAGGAGGAAATGCACAAATCTCCCAAAATGAAAAACTACAGATCTACCAAAATGCTTTTCCACTCCACAATAATAACATGAGAAATGCACCTATCAAAAACACAACCAACAATAAAAAACCCAATAACAATAGCAACAATGGAATGCACAAACAAGGTGGCTTTTGAGATAACAAGGATTGCACTACATGTTACATCAATTATGACAATCTGATCAATTCTATATCCAAAGAAGAGCCTTTAATTAATGTCATACATGTCAAAGGCATTGAGTGTTAATGTATTGTCACAACTCAGCATGGACCTATGAATGTTGCAAGACCAAATATGACTTCCACCTCAAGAGTCCAAGGTCTACCTATGAATGCCACCTTAGGAGCCCAGTACAACATCTCAAAACATTTTGGGAATATACCAGCCCAAATCTCCATCTTGGATCTTTTTTGGACAAGTCCACTTCATCAAGAGATCCTAAATAACACTGTCCATGAATCTCGTGTTCCAACAAACATAAATGCCACCAAATTTAGAAATCTTCAAGGACACCTATCTGCACCATGTGCACTATTTTTTAAGCCATATGACATTCCTACAATAGAGACAGATCATATTCTCCCACTTCGCATAGTCGTTATGGTCTCCAATTTTGTCAGCAAAAGGGTTGTGATAGATAATGGTTCAACCCTCAACTCATGCACTCTAAAATTCATTAAAAAGGTAGGCTATATTGAGGCTGACATTGTGGATGAAGTAATCATAATCAAGGTATATGATAATCTTGAAATAACATCAGAAGGAATGATCATATTACCTATCAAAGTTGGTCCATTTATTCAGGAAATAATGTGCCATGTGGTTGATCTAAACCTACCATTTAGCATCCTCCTCGACCGACCTTGGATTCATCTAATGAAGGTCATTCCATCTACATATCATTAATGCATCAAGGCACTAATGTAACCATCCATGCTGACCTAGAACTCTTTTCCTACTCCAATGCAATAGAAGAATCCTACAACAACCATTGTCTCATAATTGAAATCGATCTACACACCATCCTCACTTACACTTTATCCACCGTTAAGATCAAACACCATGGATGTGGTGAACACAATGTTACAACTGCATTTGCAGTTGGTGCATTTCCCCTTGACCCACATACTCAAGGGCACTCATCACACCAAGGAAAAAAGAAGAACACTACCCCTTAGCTCAAGCATATGGGAAAGTACACATTTGTCTCCAATGACATACTAAATGGGAGATAAATGACACTAGACATAAGCACTTGACTATACAAGGAACCACCTCCTAAGGGAAAGGATCTCCTAAACTATTTGAAAGATAAATATCCTCATTCCCATAAGCTTACAACAAAACAATGGGACTATCAAGGAGGTGGCCTAGGCCAAAAGGATATAGGCATCACACAACTTGTAGAAGAATATGAAAATACAAAGAAGAAAGGCCTTGGATTTGGATTATCCACAACTGGGGTCACAATTAAAAATGAACACACTTTCCTTAACATCCAAAATGAACTCGTAGAAGTCAAAAACATCCTAGAAGAAGCATAAAAGAGAGCCTATGTCGATACCCCTCATGACATCTACCTAGGAGAATCTATCCCCTATGGACTATCCATTCGTCTCATTCACCTCCCACTTATACTTCCCAAACTAATTGATTAGGGACAACCTAGTTTACTCCATATTGATGAATTTTCAAGTGAGTTTGCACTCTTAGGATTCATGGGAGCTGAAACATCACACCAAAAAGTCAAAGTATCAGCAACATATGTCTACAAATTGGATCGAAAGGGATACTTTGGGGAGGAGGAAATCTCTAATGACAAAAGTGAAAATGGAGAAAAAATATCAGAAAAATCATAAAATCAAAGGCTCTCTTGATGAAAACTCCTTGGGGCACCATTAGACTCGATTAAAAAAGAAATAACAATAAAGGATGTATCTAATGGTGAAAACTCTTAGAGGCACCTAAAGATGGAGATTTTATCCTTCTCTTATAGGATAACAGGCCAGAATTATCATCTATCGTCACTGAGGAAAAAAAGTCGATCAACATCAGTACAACAAAGATCCCAAGGCTTGTTTATATCTCTACATCATTACTAGTACCCCAAGAGGAAGCACTTACTAAAGTATTGAGGGAAACATTGGTCACTTAGCATGGTCCTATCAAGACATGCTGGGATTGGATCTAGAAGTAGTTGTACATTACTTGGTCATAGATCTAGAAGCAATGCCAGTCAAGCAAAACTTGAGAAAGATGCACCCTAAGGTAGCCTTGTTAGTAAAAGAAGAATTGGAGAAAATTTGATTTGCAAAAGTCATGAGACCTATTGATTATTCAGAATGGATCTCTAACATTGTCCCTATTACAAAACCATTTGGTGACATTAGAATCTACACCAACTTCAGAGATCTCAACAAGGCTTGTCCTAAAGATGATTTTCCTTTACCAAATATAAACATGATTCTGGACCTTACAACTGGACATGAGATGTTTTCACTTGTGGATAGATTTTTAGGATATAATTAGATCCACATTGCAAAAGAAGATCAATATAAGACAACATTCACAACCCCCTCAAGTACCTTTTGTTGCAACATGATGACATTTGGATTAAAGAATGTTAGAACCACATATCAGAGAGCCATGATAGTTATATTTCATGGCTTAATCCTCAACTCTTGAGGATTATGTTGATGATATCTTGGTTAAATCACTAGACAAATTAGATCATCTGCATCACTTAGAAGAGGCCTTTGACCATTTGGAAAAGTACCATCTCATGTAGAATCCAAAAAAGTGTATCTATGTCACATTAAGCAAACTTATAGGATTCATACTTTCATGGAGAGGTATATAGATCCACCCCAAGTAGGTAAAAGCTATTGTGGACATGCCTCCTCCTAGGACACTTAGGCAACTCAAAAGCCTACAAGGAAACTTGTAAACAGGTACACAGATTCATCTCATAACTTACAAATAAGTGTCATCCATTCACATATTTATTGAAAAGGGACCAGAGTTTCAAGTGGGATCCAATATGACAACGTAGGTTTGAAACACTCAAGCAATATTTGGTGAATCCACCAATCTTAGTGCCAACAATTGCATGCAGACCATTGATACTATACATAATAGCTACACCAACAGCCCTCAGGGAACTCTTAGCTCAACTAGATGATAATGAAAAAGAGAGAGCTATATACTACATAAGCCATAATCTTGTTGGATATGAACTTAACTATTCACCTATGGAAAAATCTTGTTTGGCAATGGTCTTTGCCACTCAAAAACTTTGCCACTACATGCTTATCCATATAGTAAAGCTCATATCTAGAATCAACCCATTAAAGTACATGCTCTCACATGACATGCCACAAAGTGGGTCATGCTTGTAAATGAGTTTGGCATCCAATATGTAGATTAGAAAGTATTAAAAGGACAAGTTATTGTAGATCAGTTGGTAAATGTACCTCTAGACAATGACCATCCTTTGATTATAGAATTTCCTAATGAATATATTTGTCTAATAGAAGAACAACCTCCATGGACACTTTCCTTTGATGAATCTTATACATATACTGGATTAGGATAAGGAATTTTTTTGGTCACCCCTCAAGGTGATTATATTCCTAAATCCTTCAAACTAAGGTTTCCATGCACAAACAATGTAGCAGAATATGAGGCTCTCATCATAGGACTCAAAATAGTCATTGAATGGAGCATTATAGAATTAAAAGTGTTTAGTGATTCCCAACTCATCATCAAACAAGTGTTGGTTGAGTATTAGACAAAATTTGATAAATTATTTCCCTATAAAGAGATGATTGACAAAATTAAAAGAACACTTTACCAAGATCTAGTTCACATAGATCCCATGGCTTCAGAACAAGGTTGTCAACATTGTGGCTACTATCAGCTCACTCCTCGACATTCCATAGGAAGCTTCCCAGTACCAATTCTTAGTTGAACAATTATACAATCTCACTTATGAAAGTGATGAATCGATGATGGTTTGTGTTTTGGTTGGTCCCCAATCCCCTTGGTACCATGAAATTCATGCCTACCTCAAAGAGGGTATTATCTTCCCCCATCTTACAAAACACCAATGCCTCAAGCTCATTTGCAAATCTTCTCACTACACTATTATGACAAACACCTTATATCACCAAGGTTATCATGATACTCTTTCTTGATGTCTAGACATAAACGAGACCACTATGGCTTTAAAGGATGTGCACGCTAGAATTTGCGTTGCTCACATGAGTGGAATGGTTCTAGCTAAGAAAATCTTAGGGGTTGGGTATTATTGGCTTAGATTAGAATATGATTCTTGTAAGTTTGTTAATAAATGTCTACCATGTTAGTAGCACACTAATCTAATACATGCACTAGAACAAGATCTACAACCTATCGCACCACTATGGCCCTTTGCATGCTGGGGGTTTGACCTTTTTGGGGTAATCATATCCTCATCTTTTGTTGAACAGAAATGGATCATTGTAGCTACTGATTATTTTACCAAGTGGGTTGAAGGAGTCTCACTTGTCAATTCTAGAGGATTCCAAGTTTCTAAATTAATCCTCTACCATGTTATTTGTCGCTATGGTATCCTAGCCACTATCTTTTTAGACCATAGAGGAAATTTTGAAAACCTTAATATGGAGGAATTGTGCTCCTATTTACACATCCATCACCATTTTTTCTAGACCATAATTTTCACAAAGAAATGGTGAGGCAGAGGCAACCAATAAAACCTTACTCAAAATCCTAAAGTTGGTTGTTAATGATACCAGTCATGATTTGCATTTGCAAATCAACCTTGTGCAACCTTTGGGCATATCACACCTCATTTCGTACATCCACTAGCACAACCCCATATTCCCTAGTTTATGGAGCCAAAGTAATCTTACCCATAGAGGTTGAACTCTCATCCTTGTACATATCTTTGAAATGCAAAATATCTGATGATGACTACAGAGTTGCTAGACTCACCCAACTAGATCTACTAGATGAGAAAAGGCAACATGCTTATGACCACCTAGTAGTTTATCAAAATAGACTCAAGCAAAAAATTAATGAAGAGGTTCACCCTCATTAGGTTCAAGTGGATGACATGGTCATAAAAGAGAACATAAAGGTCCAATCAGATAGAGAGAAGAAAGGAAAATTTGAGCCTACCTGTCTAGATCCATATTTTGTTATAGCATCTTTTGGCTTAGGAGAATATCAATTATTTACTCTAGAGGGTGATCTTCTGAATGAGCCCACCAATCATTCACCTCAAGAATTTCTATGCTTAAGCCACTCAATGTACCCTCATAGTCCTAAAAAAGGTACAAAAACATAATAAAAAGCCTTGGAGAGAGAGAGAGAGAGAGAGAGAGAGAGAGAGAGAGAGAGAGAGAGAGAGAGAGAGAGAGAGAGAGAGGCATAAAAATAAACATTTGATGATGAAAACTTGGTAATTCAAGCACCTTGGATAGGTTACTTAGTGAAAACCTAGCAATAGGCATCATGTGTACTTGGACCATTATATTATCTATCAAATCCCCATAGCATTCCTCCATCCACTTACCCATATCCCCAAGGTGTTCCAAAATCATATGATCAAAACACTTGTACCAAACACTATACTTGCAAAAAAATCAAAAAACATTGTACTCTATCATGATCCATATGTACTATAGCTCCACTATGTACAATATCATCCCTAATCTTCACATGTACTATAAACAGATTCAAATATATCTCCTATACTTTATCACACTATTCTTCACCCTCAAAATATGTACTATACAAATGCATATCATACAATCTTCACCATCCACTATACATAGCACCAACATATCCTCACCATCCCCTGTAGGTAGCTCTTATACAATGTCATCCTTGTAAATATCTCAGTCAGTTTCATTGTACATACCATCCCCCATAGTAGTAGTCAATCATCACTATCCCCCCATATTAGTCATCAGTCATCAACTCATTAGTTGTCGATCCTTAGTTATCATCATTCATCAATTACATCATATCAAGCCTTTAGTTCTCACCATTCCACACTTCAGAAAGTCCTTATGTGCAAATCTTCTGTCACTAAAGTGTTGTCCTTAGAATTTTTGGTTTCTATTGAATCTAGGTTCTAGGTGCTACCAATAATTCCTTGCAGGATACATCCTTCCTCTCATCAGATTCGGGTCCATCGGTATTGAGTCCTACTGATATCTCTCGCACGCAATTATTCTTTGTTGATTTACTCTTTGTTTCAATGTTAGATTTCAAATTTGGTGCATGATTATCTCTTTTGAGAAATTTGGTTATCCCTCCTCAAAGTTGCCACAGTCATTCATATCATGGTATGCTACGAATGGGTCAATCAGAGAACAAAGGTCTTGATCAATCTTTCATTCTTTCTTTTCTTGTGAGTCAGTTGGGAATAACCCTTGCATATCTAAACATATGATCATTTATGATTACATGGTGCACTTGGGAAATATCACTTGTTTGTGGATTACATAGTGTCATTTCCACTTTGATTCCCATTGGGTTCATGTGTGATGTTGGGGCAATCCTTACGTGTTTGTTTTTAGTTATCCCTATGCAAAAATGATGACAAGGCCTTGATGTTCTTGATAACCTTGGCTAGTCACAAATATTGCTATATTAAATTAAGTGCTTAACTACATGATGATTCTCCTCATAGAGAATCCCATGTTTGAAGCTTCAAATGGATTCCATCTCATTCCCCCATTTTACAACAATGAAACAACAAAAAGAGTCATTTTTTATCCTTATCAAAATCATCATATCAACATCTATCCTATATCCTTATCCTATCTTGAAACCTATCCAAAACTCCTACAAAGTTTCCAAAATCCCTTCCATTCATCCACCACATCCTAAGGGATCAATTTAATAAGAAAAATCCTCCATTTGTCCCTTCTTTCCTCCATCATATCACACAAATCTGTCTAATTTGTACAATTGATCTCCCCTCGTCTCATACTCCCATAGTAAGAGTATGAGCCACTTTTAAATCTCTTTCATTCTTCTTGCATCCTCTGTCTCACCCTAATTTTCTTAGTTTTTGAGATGTCATCTAGTCTCATTTTCTCTCCTTGTCACCTTCTTGAGGGGGCATCACACATTACAGTCTTTTATCAAGACTCAGGCTGATAATATTTTAAGGATCATTTCTACAAATGTAATAACACTACCATGATATTTATATGTTCCAAATGAAAATTTGAATCTCATATAAATATGAGAGGAGGAGACATGTTTCATGAAGATACATGTCTTTTTGGTTTAATCATCATTTAATTAATAATAATATATTAACAAAAATAAGAATATGTATAATAT
Source organism: Cupressus sempervirens (assembly GCA_028749045.1). Taxonomy (NCBI): domain Eukaryota; kingdom Viridiplantae; phylum Streptophyta; class Pinopsida; order Cupressales; family Cupressaceae; genus Cupressus; species Cupressus sempervirens. Next base: position 746,401,434 of record CM053786.1, read on the forward strand.
ATAATATACAATAATATATAAAATTTAACATGAATAAATATATATAGGAAATGATGATTTACCAATAACAATAATGTATCTTAGATTGAATCAATCTAACTGAAGCTACAACCTTAACACTCCCTCTTAGCTAGGGAGGATTTGTAGAACACATTATGCTCTCAAGCATTCAAGGATATCAATATATCCATCAACTTAGATGTTATCTTTCAATATCATCCAAAGTATGATTCAATAAGAAATATCAATCATATGATATTCATCATACTTATATTCTTTTGGTATGTGCACTAGCATAAAAAAAAATCCTTGATGCTTACCAAAAGAATATGTTATATCCTAGTAGGATATGAGTTGTCTAATTTCTAGCACTTTGGGACAACAACTTAATGTAGTCTATCATATAACAAGAAATCACAATATCATGGTCTATATCATGACAAGTATCATGGTCTCCAACACTTTGGGACAACGGATGAAGTGTAATCATGATATGTTCATTATCATGACTATAGGCACTCAAAGACAACAACTTAATGTCGTATGTCATGATAACAGGTAAAGCTATTGGTAAGATCATCACCTTACAATAACAATCCTCTAAAAATTCATCAATGAAAGTATCATCACCTTTCATGATATACATATGTAAAATAGTAACCACCATGAACCAAGTCAGAGGGTGGAACAAGGACTTTCACCTCAACTTCTCTCTCATAGAGAATAATGTATTAAAAGGAATTTCACTTAGAAAATATCCCTCATACAAAAGATATCATTCACAAAGGATTGCATCTCAAAATTCTCCCTCTGAACAATGATCCTAGGAAGTCAGGTCCATTAGTTACTCCCTTAGAGGCTCTCTTCCATCAAGGATGCTTGTTGGACTCAATCTGAATTTGCTATCAATCTTCTGACTTTCTAGTGATAAGTCAACACTTTCTCATGATGCATACAAGAGTAGGCCCATCAAAATTATGCAATCACACACATGTATTTCTAGACTTCCTCTGAGTATCAATCTTCTAAGCTCTTGTGTTGCCTTTGAAGAAGTGTCATACTCCCTCTCAATGTAGAAGGATACTCATAATCTCAATCATCAAAGATATTAGCTTCAACAACCACACATTATCCTACATGGTCATCATATGACTAACAAATTTGAGATAAAAACTTCTTTGGAGCTACTATCATAAGATTGAGTTTTGCTTAATATTTAGTAGCATGTGTAAAGAACCAATCTTCTTTTCCTACAAGAATGTCTCTAGAGACAAAAGAAAAAATTAATGCAAATATCTCTTATAGTATGTATAGAAATGCAATTAAAAGAGAGAATACAATGAGTAGATAAATGCAACAATTCAAAGCTAAGGAATACTTATCTATTCATTCTTGATACAAGATGCTCCAATGAGGATCCATATGTAAAAAATAAGAAAATACCTCCATACAAGCATTTGTCAAACAATGGTAATGGAATATTGGTTATTATCCCTCCCCCAATGTAAAATTCCAACTTATTCTATTGTTTATAGAGTTTTTAGTCACCACCAAATCCAATGTTAATAAGTATGCATATATGAGACCCTTCAAATGAGTTATCCTCTGACTAACTCAAATTAATTCTTCAAACCTCCAATCCTCATGATTGCATTGATGATGAATTTAGATAATTAAAAAAAACAACTTATGCAAGTCAATAGTTGAGTACAATGCAAAGGCTCATCCAAAAAAAAAATCAATGAGCTGCACCTTGCCATAAATAATCTCATAGATATCATTGAAGTTGTGAGTACCTCTCAGCTTAAGTGTTATCCATTGATATAATCTTATAGTAACACAAGTTGTAGCATCCTAAGGTTTCATCAAAATACAGTATATAAACATCTTATCTTTGCACAAAAATGTTCTAACACACAAAAATGTATCTTAAGTATCCACCAAAGGCTAGAGTCATACATGACAAATTTGGGATTTCAATATTAACTACTATCATGAAATCATCAGGCATAACATTGAGATCACACTCTGATCTGTGACACTTCAATATCATAGAGCATATAATCATTGCCAAATTACCAGTACCATAAAACTACTTTTATCCAAAGGAATTCTTAAAGAGTCAAGCAATAGACATCTATAAGACTAGACTCATGGGGGATCAAGTTTCCTTCACAAAATTATCTTGCATCTCAAACATAATGGTCAGGAGTATTGAGATTAGACTTGGAATTGCTGATTTCCTTCCTAGATCCAAAAAACATTTATTTATTACCTTGACTTAAATGGAATTAGTTTAGGTTTGATTTGGAGGTTTAAGGCATATTATAAAGTTTGATTCAAGCATAAGCATCACATCTATTCAACAAAATAAAGTTCCTTCAATTCAGGTGTTATTGGTTCTGATATCTAAACCATAGTAATAAGCAAGTCAAAACCACAATAACAATAACCACTTCCTATTTAAGACAATTAAAGTAAGAGACTCATTTTATAGGAATCACATTTTGAGTGAAAATTTGTGTAGAAACATGAAATCATAGGTGCCAAGTCAAATCACTCTCTTGAGAAATCCACCTTGTCGACGGTTGCACCCTTGCCGCTTACAACCTACCCCTATTTAAATTTTCTTGTGATCTACAAGTGTTATCAAAATTCATTGATCTCCCTTGATCCTCTAGACATTGCATTATTTGTCCATTTCTTGACAATGCACAAAGATTCACCATGCTAATGCACATCATATGCATTTGTTTTCTTGGATAATTCATACATTTAAACCTCAACTTGATTGAAGGTTTATTTCAAATGGTTCCCTCAAATTATTGAAAAGTTTCATGAGTTTTGTATTTAAAGGCAATAAGAAGGAAACATTCATAATAATTTCATTGAGTCATGTCTGACTAATCTTCAGCATGGCATGCTCCCAAGTCCTAACGAATCGCTCCTTCAAAACATGACCGCAACATTAGTTTCAACGCTTTAATCTAACTTTAACACGATGAGTCAAAATATTCCACAAAAAGACAATTCTGGAAACCTCTGCATCATCACTAGTTTCAAATTTCCACCATAGCCACATATTTCTTAGTCTATGAAAGATAGTGGCAGTGTTTGTGATCTGTGGATTGTAAGAATTTTCCTTAGGGCAAAATTCACCCAAGACCAAGAAGCACAATAACTAGCACAAAAAGACCAATAGAGTATGATCATAATAACAATATGATATTCAATTCATTGTAATTGATTTTATAGTACACTAGAGTTGTCTTTATATAAAGGCCTTTATGATGCATCTAGAATGTCTAGGAGTTGGCCATATGATAAGGCTCACAACTAAGCACATGTCCACCAAGAATGGCTTATCCTCCATTAAGCATAGGTGTTAGTGCAATGATGGGAGGATAAGCCTACAAAGGTGTGTCGTGTAAAACTATGTTGTAGACACCATGTGCTTAATTAAGAGTGTGAACAACTATGTTTTCTACATGAAAACTTAGTTGTTTATGCAAACTCTAGTATTATAGACACCATGTGCTAAATTAGAGTTGCTTACTCATGTGTTGTCAACAAGACAACTCATATGAGTATGCAAACTCCTAGGTTTCTAACCTAAGAAATAATAAAATAATGCATTTATCCTAAGTAAACTTAAGTAAAGTGTAAATAATAATTATTTACACTAACAACCCCCCTTAAGTGCAACTTAAGGAAATGCACGTAAGCTCACAAAAGCTATGATGAAATGCATAATGGGTCCCAACTACTAGGCCATGTTAGGTACCCATGTACAAATGCAATGAATGGAATCTCTTTAAAAATGGAGAAAGAGGGAAAACCTCATGGGAAAAACTCTCCCCAAAAAAGAGAGATATGTACAATAAAGAAAGATGCATGTATCAATGGAGTAATCAAGACCGACCCCCCCACCCCCCCACGACATACATCATGCATATAAAATAGAGAATCCCTCCATGAAATCCCCCCTTAGTGAAGGATCTCCTGATGATGAGTACTTGAAGACAAAAGAGAATCCAATACTGAGAAACAACATTTCTCCCTTTAGGAATAAGATACACCAAGTATAGGTGCAAGTATTCTTCCCATTGTGGATAGGAAGATGGAAGAGGAATCCAGATGTAGTATGTGGTGGATGCTGCCTCTGAAGTTTGCTCAGATGTCGATGAGTCCTTTAGGAATGAAGATTCCATGAACCAATCTGGTGGATGCCCAAAATATGGTTGTAAGCAAGGAAACATGTCCATGCATGAAGCTAAATCAAACTCCAAAGACGATGAATCATCTTGATAGCAAGATATGGGAAGAGAAGCAATGTTAGCTCCCTTCAATAATGAATGCACACCCATGATAGAAGCTCCTTGATGACTAAAGAAGCTGCACCATGAAAGCTGAATGATGTACCTCCTTGTGGGAAGAAATGGTGCCATAGGTGTCATAGAGAATGCTCCCCAACTGGTAGGAAAAATCCTCAGAAAATATGATGTCTGAGGAAACTGGAATACAATCTCCACAGATTCATATGTCTCCTCATAAGTGAAAGAGTCCTCCTCCAACTATTGTAAAGAAGCCACAATCATATCATAACGATCAAGTGGTTGAGGGTTAGAGTGTGCCCTTGCAACAAGTGAAGAAGTCTCCTCAACAAAGAGAAGATTGATGTCATTGATGATGTCTCCCACATCTTCAATGTGAGACTCCACAAACAACCCTGCAATGTCTAGAAGGAAGTCATCCCATGAAGCTGAAGTAGGAAGACATGGTATATCATGCTGCACTGAATCAGGAGCATCTGTCACTTGAATTGGATTAGTAGAATCAACAGGAGCAGGTGGAGGTGGGATCTCATCTAGAGTTGGAGGTACCATAACTGGAGTGACTAGAGGTAGAATGCCCTCTTGAAATGGAGGAACTATGGGATTGCCATATTCTTTCCAAAGAGCCATCTAAATATCATAAGGTTTAATGAGCTTTCTAATGACATGAAAGCAATTAGAACTGATATTAAAAATAATGACTAATGAAATTATGTCAAAAGGTTTGGTATTAGGATAAGAGAGCAATTATTTGCAACATAGAAAAGGAAATACTTCCTTATGCTCTCTTCTTAGATGATCAATGATTAAAGCACTCCATTTGTGATAGTTCATTTTTGTCAACGTGGGTCTTAAACCAAACTGACATGTGTGACAAGACTCCATGAGATCAATCAATGAACCCACCAAAATGCAAAAATAATCAATCAACCCCCTCCTAATGTATGATTTTGGCACTTTATAGATAGTGTATTTACAATAGGCCACTTTGTCAATTTTGACCTTAGTGGACTTCTAATTTTCTGTTTACAACCTCCTTTTAGAGTTCAAATCTGGAACTTTACAATGTAACTCAGAAATGAAATAATTTTGAAGCAATATAGCACAAAGAAAGGACCTATTTCTGAAAGTGATATTTTTGTCCACACAATCCTATAATTTGATTGCAGATCTGGAAAGTAGATGAAAAAATATGCACTTTCAAAAAAAATGGAACCTGATTATGTGTCCAAAAGAGCTCGTACTAAGCATTTGAGGTTGCAATAATTGAGATTTGTGATTGTAGGACCAGAAAAATGGGCTAAAAGCATAACATACTATGAGAAAATCAGAAATTCAATAATCATACGTTAGCACCCACTAGTCTACCATGAAAGCCAAACTAAACAAAAGAAAGCAAACATAATAAAAAACTCCCTTTTTCGTTTGTAGCTCCCATGTCCGTCTTTCTTCTCCAAATGATTGTAGCTCCAAAGTTGCCTATAGTGCACACAAAATTGAAGCAAAAGCCTATGATAGTGATAATGCCATGAGAATACTTGAAGTGTGATTTTATGTGAGAGAGAGAATGCAAAATGCAAATTAGTAAAGACTCAAAAACTCAAAGATTCAAGGATTCAAGACTTAAGCATTCTAGATGGATTCAAGGACCCAAAATGAGAGAAAGAGTGTTCATTTTATAATTTTCATGTAGGGTGAGAGCATTGGATTTGTCACCCGCAGACATGCAATGTGGCAAGAGATTCCTATGACGCATATGACAGAATATGCCAAAAGTAGGATTCTATGACACATGAGAGTCAAATTTGGAAGAGAATCTATGACGCGTCATAAGATTCCTCAACCCACTTAAAGCCAAGAATCTATGATGAATAAGCCAAATAGGGACATGCGTAAGAGGTAATAATAATTCCTATGATGCATATGATAGAATATGCCAAAAGTAAGATTCTATGACACACAAGAGTCAAATTTGGAAGAGAATCTATGACATGTCATAAGATTCCTCAACCCACTTAAAGCCAAGAATTTATGACGAATAAGCCAAATAGGGACATGCGTAAGAGGTAATAATATTTGATTATGAAAAATCTCAGCCAAGTGTGAAAGGAGAATCCACGAGGTGTCACATCCAAGTGTCATGATGATGAAATATTTTATGGAATATTTGAATTAAAAATCCTTTTATTCCACAAAATAAGAACTAGTAGAAAATGGAATTAATGATGGAAAATGGAACTTAGGAAATTAAGAATTTCCATGGTTTGCAGATAATGAATCAATTAATAAATAAAATTAATTAATTGAGGATGATAATTAGGAAGAATAATTAGTGAGAATAATAGAGTTAAATTATGGGTTATTTAATCATGTAGAGAAAATTAGTAGATAATTGGCCAAATTGATTAAATGAATGCGACCGTATCCTTTGATAAAAAATGTGATGATGATATAGATCGAATAAAATGATGACCAATAGATCAAAGCCATGATCTGATTGATTGATTGAAGTTGATAACATGCCAAGGACACATGACATGAATTGGTTGATATGTAACATTTAACCGACATTGTAAATGCTACAGGATTGAAATTGATTGATAAGGTTTGATCATAATAACATTGACGGACATTGTCAATGTTATTAAAATGGTTGATGATGCCATGATCTAAAATTGAAAGCCTCAACAATGTCAAAGATTGGATGACATGAATGATAGTTTGACCTAGCACTGAGAGCCATGACAGTACTAAGGTCAGATTGATAAGATTGATAAGTTGATAGGTTTCCAAGACACTGAAAGCCACAACAATGCCTAGAAGTGGATAAATGATGATTGATTTGAGATGTTTGTTATTTTTTGGGTTGGTTAGGACCAATTTTGAGTGATTTCAAGTTGATTTGGGGTGATTCCGAGTTGATTTGGTATGATTCTAAGTTGATTTGATATGATTCTAAGTTGATATGAAATTGATGTGAAAGGGGATACAAATGACAAAATATGGTCAATCTGGCCAAAAGATCAAAGTTAGTAGAATGAGAAAATGGGATAAATTAGTATGAAAAAGTGATGAGGTCGTAGATGTGAACCATTTTTGAGCGTCTACATTTTGCCCCTCTTTGATACAATGTGATTTAGAGTGTTGTATCAAAGAATAACTGATGAGAAAGCCACAACATGCCCCAATAGGGATGATATATATGGGTGCCCCCTTGAAAAATTGACTAAGATAAGCATATGATAAGTCAATTTATCGACAACAAGAAGACAAAACCATAGCAACTGACAGAATGACCCGAAACTGTACATGCATGCCCAAAATGATGGAAAGATGTCATAACATGAGGGAAATCATAAAAAATGGTCGTATTTGGTCAAATATGATGAGACAAATGTTAGACTGAGGTTGAACCAGATGGAAAGCCAAAGAAAGTTGATTAATAGTGTAGGATGATGCAAGAATGCATGAATGCGAGATGAAGATGATTTGGTGAATTAGAAGACATGATCGTGGTGATGGAGAATGAGATGAAGAAGAAAGATGAGATGAGGAGATGTTAGTATGATGGAAAGACTTTTGCTTCTAAAAAGTGCACTATATGTCAAATGGAGCTTTATTTTGATATGGAAAATGGAATGCAACACATCATGGCATAAAGGGCCAGAGTGCAAATGCAAGCCTTTTGCGTAAACAAGCACGATGCAAGCAGAGAATGACCTTGTCCTTCCTAAGGCATATGTACATGCCCCAGACTCTTAAAGGTACATTGTAACAGACAAAAATAGAAAAAGATGACCATGAACCATCCCGGCCACTCTCATAGATCAATTTATATCATCGAGTAGCATAGGGACATGATCAAAGAAAAAACAAAGCAAAAATAAATCACTCACTAAACAACGTGAGCCAACAGAAATTCTTGTCCATTATTACGTTCTTGTTAATGTTTTACGTGTGTAGATAGTGTTTGACATGTTGATAATGTTATAGTTCTGGTTGTGGATTCAGTTGATAAGTTCATAGTGACATGTTGGATTGAGTGTTGGTTCATGCTGCATAGATATTGTGATTGGCATTGAAGCATAGCACTTTGATTTTCAGTCTGCAAAGCACAAGTGTTTATGCAAAAGGGGTGGTTATCCATAGTGAAAATGTGCAAGGTTTATTGCAAATTTTTGACGAGTTTTGTGATTTTTAGGGTTTTGTGGAGATATTTGATTTTTTTGTGTGACTAGTTTCTTCAGGACATTTTACGATTTTTAAGGTTTTTCCAGGACATTTTATGATTTTTAGTGCTTTTTTTAGGACATGTTATGATTTTTAGTGATTTTTTCAAGATCATATTTGAATGTTTATGATTTTTTCAGGACATTATGTGATTTTTAGTGATTTTCTCAAGACATTTTATGATTTTTAGGGATTTTTTCAGGATCATATAAGCATAAACAAGTGTTAGCTCCAATCCGTTATGCGATAGGTCTAATGGATAAAAAGCACTTAGGGATATGCCCCCAGTTCAAATTCAAACTCATGCACCATGTAGGTAATATGCCCCCAGACAAGATGCAAACTATGTACAAAGGCCAATGACAGAGTGTGTGTGCAGACTGGTGATGCTTAAGCAAGGTAACAAAGGACATTAACCAGTTCATGAGCCATGGCAAGGGACCAAGGATGTCTTGCAATATGAAGGATATGATCAAGGAATGATGGAGGGGGAAAAGACCAGATGGAATCCTGATAGATGGAGGAGCGACACTAATTACACATAGCGCTTGTTTGCTAGGTTTTCACCATGGTACTTGCCCAAAGCGCCTGTTTGCAGGTTTTCACTTTTGGACTGAATTTTTCTCTTGTTTCAAATTTTTGTGCCAAGATGCCTGTTTGCTAGGTTTTCATCAAGACATCCATTTTTTCATGACTTTTTTCACTTTTTTCTTTGCTTTTTTCATGACTTTTTTGCAATTTTTTAAAATATTTTTTCAAGACTTTTAGATGAAATCAAGAATGTCATTGACAAATGTTGAGAAGATATTTGTTGTTTGTGCTGCTAGCTGATGAGCTTTGGATCCATGACTAACCATAACTACATAGGAGTCATTCTGAGTTTGTAGCTAAAATCAAACCACTAGAAAAGCCTCGAGAGATACCATCATGTACCGTATGTAAGACAATGTCTATCTCTTGCGAATCAAGGCATCTAAGGATAATTGGGTCAATAGAAATGTCATGTGGGATGTCACTGGTGATGACATATGCAAAGGCTTGTTGGATAAAGGACTAATTTTGGTTATTGGACAAATTAGGTAGTTGGATTTGGGAATAAACAAAGGGATATAAGGAAGGGTTGTGAACAATGACCTTCCGCATGAATGTTGATTGAGAGAGCTCCAAAAGAATTTGTGGCATGTTGAACACTGGAACACTGATATTCATGGCATCATATTTTTCATTTTGTATCCTTGGAAGCTTCTTAGCTTTTGATTTTTTATGGTCTAATGGTGCCTTTCGATTTTCACCAAGAGACCTATGCTTGTTATTTCTTTCTTTGCTGCCAGATGGAGTTGACTCCCAACAATATGCCAGTGTGTTCTCTTTAGGAGAAACTGCTTCTTTATGATTTTCAATCATAATGCCTTCAAATTCTATTATAAGAGTGCCATCATTGTCGAATCGATCAAAAATTGGTGGTCCACGTTGGTCCCAATCCAAAGGTTCAGGATAACTTGAGGAGATGTCATCATCAATGTTGAATGGGCTTTGGTTGAAGGTAGATAAATGGGTAACTGATTCAACTGGGTCATTGAAGTTATGCTCAGAGGCTAGGGGATTGTTGGTTTCAAGTGGGATATCCTTAAATGCCTTTTCATCATTCGAAACATCCATAGTCTTACATGTAGGTACCGTGGTACTAGGAGGACTTATTCGTAATGGTTTAAATCCAAGCCTCAAACTAGGAGGTTGTCCTTCTATAGTGATAGGTTCAATGATTCCTTGTTTCTGAGATCCAAGACCACTATAGCCATCATAACCTTGTTTCTACATGATGGTAAACCCAAGTCCATACTTGCTAGGAGATATCAAAGTGGGTTCTCATTCTGCTTTTGCTTTCTCAATACATACAGATGTATTCTCATTGATAGAAGTATCATTCTTTGTACTGATGGGAGAAAGTGGTGACTCCCTAATGTGAGAGACTTGAGACATAAAGTACTCTCCACACCCATTGTCTTCAATCTTCATCTTTTCCTTGGCTTTACTAAGCAGTATATCAGCATCCACATATTTAGAGGAATTTGTGGGTTGTGCTTCATTGTTTGTTGGGATTTGGTATATAGTAACATCTCTTAGATTAGCACAAAACTGGAAAGGATATGGATCACTGAGGATGGTAACCTCTACGTTGTGATAGGAAAACTTCAGACATTGATGATATGTAGAAGGGACTGCTTTCATAGCATGAAGCCAAGGGCGTCCTAGTATCATGTTGCAATTCATTTCGATGTCTAGGACATGGAACAATGTGTCTTCAGTAGCTGGACCAACTCTGACAGGTAATGTGATGATGCCCCTAGAGAAGCATTCACCATCATCATAAGCTTTTATTATGATTCTTCGAGAGGGATCCACATCATCTTTAGAATAACCCAAATTGTTGACAACCTTAAGAGTACAGATGTTCAGTCCTGTTCCTCCATCTACTAAGACACGTCTGACTTTGGCATTATGGATTAAGACTTCAAGATAAAGGGGATCATTATGGTTAGGTTTGTCTTTAGGAATATCACGGGGTGAAAAAGTGATATGTTGTGACGTGGATAGGTTCCCAACCATGGCTTGGAACTGGGCAACATCCATGTTATCTGGGACAACTGACTCTTTTAGGGCTTGATCCAAGATCTTCTGATGTTGGGGAGATGCACGCACTAGGTCCAAAATGGATATTTGTGCAGGGGTTTTTCTGAGTTGTTCAAAAAGGCTATAATCAGCTGAAGTAGAAGCAATAGGTCTAGATGGGGGTATAGGTCTAGTAGAAGCAGGAGGTCTAGTTGGGGCTCCAGGTATGGTAATCTTGCTACGGCGTGTAGTGACAACACAACGAGGGTCTTCAGCCTTCAATGTGAATGTGGATATGTGAAAGCCAGACTCATTAAAGCAATTGATGGTGTAGTCATAGCCGGTACATGTGTAATTCACATTACCTTGCGAGTTTGAGTTTGAACTTGAGGGTTTCTCTTTGTCATGATTACCCAAAGGATCTTTGAAAATAGTGTGATCAGAGTTGGATGCTAATAGCAATGGATCAATTGTGATTACACCATCATCAATAAGGTCTTGTATTGCATGTTTCAATTGGAAGCATGATGAAGTCTTGTGTCCTTTGGTGCGATGGTAATCACAATACTTTTTGTCATCCCACCAATCTGCTTTAGTTGATGGTTCATCTTTGATTGGGGGTAGCTGCAAGAAGTTATTACTCAGTAACTGTTGTAATGCAGTCTCAAGTGGTATTCCCAATGGTGTGAATTTTCTATCCTTGGTTCTAGGATATCTTTTGTCTTGCGTGGAAGTATCAGTTTTCTGTTGTTGAGGTGTTGCTTGATTAGGAGTTTGTGAATTTGTAGGATTTACACCTTTCAAAGTCAGTTGAGGCTGTGTTGTGCTAATTGTGTGGGCATCCACAATGACATCATTAGTCACATTCTTGTTTTTGGAGAAAATTTTTTCCTTGTCATTAGATGAGTTGGTGTTTGTGTTTTCTTTGTTTATCTCGAGGATTCCCTTACGGATAAGAGCATCTTCAATACTAGCCCCTTTTTTCATTAGTTTAGAAATGGTGCTTGGACTCTTGATTTTAAGTTCATACATTAAGTCAGGGACTAAGTTTTCAATGCACAAGTTTACTTGTTGTTCTTCAAGAATGTCTAGTGAGCATTGACTAACTAAGCTTCTCCAACGGAGTAAGAATGTGATGAATGGATCTCCCGTCTTCTGTTTAGTTGAGCACAAATCAAAAAGTGTTACCTCATTTGTAATGTTAAAGACAAAGTGGGAGATAAACTTGTCTGTTAGTTTTGACCAAGATTTGATATTACCAGGAAGTTTGGAGTACCATTCAAGTGCGGGCCCACCTAGAGAACGAGGGAACAATCTCGTAAGGTAAGTGGGCTCATCACTAAGTTCGGTACATGAAGCACAAAATTCTCGAATGTGATCAATAGGGTTTCCTTTTCCTCAGTATTTTTCAAACCTTGGTGCTTCAAAGTGTTTTCGGAATGGAGGCATATACAGACTTTTTATCGAATGGGTTAGGACGTAGGTCCCTTTCCGTATATAGAACCTATTTTTTTTGGACTCCCAATGCCTCAACTTGTTTGGAAAGTTGTTTGAATTGTTGTAATAGTTCTTCATTGGGGTTTTGCATGATGGTCTTTCCTTCAAGTCTTTTGTGTCTATGAGTAGACCATTTGCTGTGGAAAGAACTATGTCTACTTGGTTCTAAAATTTTTGTGTCTGATGAGTCTGATGAAGTGTCACTAGGTAGTGGAGGTATGTTGGCACCTTGAAGACAGAAAGGTCCTTGTTGTTGGGGTACTTGTTGTGGTATTTGATGTGGCATTTGTTGTGGGATTGACTGCGATTGTTGTACCATGTGTTGTTGTTGTTCCATGTGTTGTGGTTGTTGTTGGGATACCTCTGTTGGTTGTATGTGAGACCATGTGTGTGCTTGTTGTTTTAGAAGTATTTGTTAAGGTTGTTGTGGCACATGTTGTTGTTGTAACAAATGTTGCTGGTATGTGATTTGTTGCTCAAGGCGTCTTTGGTATTCCAACTGTTGCTTGAGTTGCTCTTGTTGTTTAGCAAACATCATTTGTTGTTGTTGGAATTGTTTTTGATAAATTGTGTGTAAGTCAAGTGGGTCCACATGGGATTGTGTGTTAGGAATGTTGGATGTTTGCCCCACTTGTGGTCGTTGTTGTTGTGTTTGATGTTGTTGTTGATATGTGGGATGTGTGTCAAGCGGATGTAGACTTGGTTGTGCCTTGGAAGTGTTGAGTCCTTGTATTATTGTAGGTTGTTGTTGTCGTGGGGGTTGACTAAGTCCTTGAGAATTGAACATCATGTCTGTATTGTTGTTTTGGTACCTTTGTGTTTTAGATGTTCCCGGTTGCGACATCATATTGATTTGACTATGAGATACATTTCTATTGGGAATGGGTGTAATGTCAATAAGACTTTTCCTTTGTGTGTCCATAGGGATGGTTGCGCTTGATGTTTCACATGTTGTATTTATGAGAGGCTCCATAGTGTTTGATGTCGTAGCAGTGGGTAAAGTTAGGAGCAAAGGTGTACTTTGTTGATTTGCCTCCAAAGAAGGTATGTCTGGCATCCCTAGAGCATGGGTCCCTTTAGGTGCATCTTTTTGTTGCATCATGTGACTAAAATCAAGTCTTAATGTCCTTTTGGGGTGTTTAGGGATTGGTGGTATTTCATCAAACAAGGGGTTGACATTGATGTGTTCAAATGTACTTTGGAGGATTTCAATTGTTGGTTCTTGATGGGACCTTATAGGTGCCATTATTGTGTTTGAAAACTCCAAAGGTTGTTTTCCCTTTTCTAAGTCCAAATTTATCATGGGTTGGATGTTTTCAATTGTTGTGTTGGTTTGATTTTTGGACCTAGGACCTTCCAAGTTTGGGTTAAATTTGACAATTTCTTGTGCTGCCAAACGTTTGAAGTTCTTGCGAAAACTTTTGTCTTGACATGCCCTAGCCATTTCGTCATCAGTGATGCCATAATCAGTGTCAGATTCATCACTTAGGTGTACAATACCTTGTTGTATGTTTGATGTGTTAGGTTGGCTGAATTCAAATGCATGTGATTGTTCATCTTCAGGTGAGGTTGGTACACTTCCTCCTCCTAGTGGCATTGACACGAATATAGGTTCAAAGTTAGGACTCCATTGAACCATCCCATGTGTGGGGGAAGTGTTTGGGGGAAATATCATGGTAGGTGCATTGTTCAAGGTTTGTTGTACCATAGCTTGATTATGAGGATCTTGTGGATACATATTCAAAGGGTCTGATAGTAATGGTTGTGATGCCTCGATTTGGTCTTCGTCAAAGGTTTGTTGGATTTTCTTGCTCTTTCTTTGTCTTGGATGAGGTTTTGGTTGTTCTTGTGCCTCAGAAAACAAAGGTTGATAGAGTTCCTCTAGTCTCTGAGCTGCTTGTCTCCTAGTAAGTGATGGCATGATACCTAAGAGTGCAAATGCAATGGAATTTTTGAGTGTTTTGGGTGATTTTAGAGTGGTGGGTATGCAAGATATGACTGTTTTTGGGATTTTTAATTGTTTAGGAATGTTATGAAATGTGAGGAAATGATAAATGAATTATGGTTTTGATGTGCAAAGTGAAAATTTCCTAGGGATATTATGCAAATGCAAAATGCAAGGTGATGTTTTGAAGTTTGACTAGAGGGGATGAAAATGACTAAGGTATGCAAAATGACAATTAGGGTTATGCTTTGGACTTGTTAAGGATGCTAAAGTTTGATGTATGCAAGGTATATCATGCAAAGGATGATGTTCTATGGTTCGCAATGACGTTTGGGACATGCAAAATGAGGGTAAATGCTCAAGAAGGTAATTTGGTTGATGGACAATTTGATAGGGATTGGTAGTGAAAATGATGCTAAGGATTTTGATCAATGCAATATGAAGGGGATATACCACTAGGGTAGGTCAAAATGACATTTGGGGATGCTATGATAAGGGTATATGGAAAGTTTTGAACTTAGATAAAACCTTTTGAAAGTATTTTGCCTAAGAGTTCAACCTTGTGATAAAGGACTTTGGATCTTGACCAAAAACTAATAAAAGATGAAAAGATCAAATTAATAAAAGATGAAAAGGTAAAATATATCAAGACATAGATAAATTTTTACCAAAGAAAATGATAAGCAAAGATAAAAGGATTAGTCAAGATCCATTATCCGTCAACACTAGGAGATACTCTAAGACTTATACTTTTTCTAGATTTTTGACTAAATTCAAAGGTTTTGGGGGTTCAAAATGACATTTTGAGGACTCAAAATGATGGTGATTCTGATTGGATATGTGATATGGACAATTCATATGATGTAAAAGGGGATTTTGGGTGCAAGATGCAGTTTTGGGTCAAGTGCAGAACAGGGAGGTCTAGAGGCTCCTAGATGCAGTTTTGGGGTCCTAAAGTGCAGTTTGAAGGCCCAAAATGGTCATGCAAGTACCCAAGTGTGCCCTAATAGTGCCAAGTGCACCCTATCAGTACCAACTATGTCATTGATGCACTTGGAGCAAGTTTGGGCGCAGTTGGTAGTTTCTAGGCGCAGTTGGTAAGCTAGGAAGAATGTTTGCTGATTCTGAGGGCTATGGTTACCAAACTAACATGCCAGGAAGCCAAGATGTTGGGGTTGATGTTAGGATGGGTTGGGAGATGAAAAATGAAGGTTATTACATATAGAATGATGTCTTAAGTTAAGGTGATGAAGATTAGGTGTTATAGAATGCAGATCTGGGCAAGCTAGTGCAAGGGGAGCTAACCAGGTACCTAAGGACACTGTTGAAGCCCCAAAATGTTATCTAGAACCCAAAACTGGATCTTAGGACCACCAAGTGCACCCATATAGTGAAAAATACATCAATGACATAGTTGGGGCCCAGTTGGGCGCAGTTGGTAGTTTCTGGGCGCAGTTGGTAAGCTGGACTAAAACTGAGGCAATTCTGGAGGCTATGGTTTCAAGATTGATGTCATAGAGAGATAAATGGTAGAGGATAGTGTTAGGGCCAGTTTGGATGCTCAAAATAATGATTAGGACACCCAAAATGATGGATAAAGTGCTCAAGATGATGAATAGGTATGCAAAGATGCAAGGTGGTGAATGCAAAGTGCTAATTTTGAGATGGGAATGCAAAAACTAAGGAAAGTACACTGAACCTAAATGGATGCAATATAAAAGGTAATAGATACTAAATGAGGACTAAAAGGTGCAATATGAAGTCTATATGATGCAAGAATGAAGCCTAGACTAGGGTGAATGCAAGTGAAATCTATGCAAGTGTGAGATCTACGTTTTGCCAAGCACATTTAAGAGCACAAGTCACCATGTTTTCCAAGGTTTGAGTGTGTTGAATCAATGTTTGGAAAGTTTGATAAAGGTTGAAATGTTTTGGCAATGTGTGAGGTTTTGACAAATTCAAATGATATCCAAGGTGTAAATTTAAAAGTTTGGCTTTTATCTTGATTATGTTTTACACACACGCAAGACACATTAAGACAAGAATAGTTGTTGTAAAAGTTAACAAACACACCACAACCTAGGCTTTTAGGATTGTATCCACTGAATTCCTACTTGAACCGAAGTTCAACCACGCTTATCCAGAGTGGACAACCTAGGATCTTAGCACCACAAGCTCCCCCTTACCACACACTCACTTCTCGAGGCTACCAAGATCCGCTTCCCAAGGGACTGTTGCCTCTACTAAGGACCACGAGAATGTAGGATGTCTTCATGGGCATGGGTGACCCCTTGATCTAGTAGATAGAAGGGATTTTGACCACTAAAACATGGTTTTAGTAAGGGCATTTTGTTCGGCAAGTTAATGATAAACTTTCGCAGAAGGCCTCCCAGCCTTGAGAATCGAGGTTTGACGCACCACCAAGGTACTGGAGGAGAGCTATCACGCAGCAATACCATCGACACAGCTTTCACTATAATCAAGTTTTATATAGCGACTGGAATGTTGACCTGGCTTTGGCCCGTTACCGCTCTAAGGTCGTCCCTTGGCATACCCAATATCGAGTATCTTGGTCCAAGGCAGGCCTCCTATAGAAGTTACACGGATTTCTCTTACACCCAAGATCCACGAATGGCGAGGGGAGAGGATAAGTCCAATGCAACTCCTAGGGATCTAACACCGTAGACACGCCAGGCAGAAAAGAAAAAGGTTCTTTTTAAGCACCAAACGAAATGTTATCTAATCTAGGAAATCCATACACATAGTTTTGAAAGACACACAAAGTCTTCGACAACGTCCTACAAACAAAGCATTAGTAGTTTATGATCATTTCTTCATCCCACGATTGCCACATGCTACAAATAGATCATCAGTAACATAAAATCACCTAATCTATGTCCTAGAGAGTGGTAGGAGCTTGAAATGCAGATTTTGATTGGTGCATGTGCTTACTATGAATCTAAGTGTGCTCTGACAGTGCAAATTGCTTCCCAAAAGGCCAAAATGGCTCTGTACATCCCCAAGTGCACCTAGACAGTGCAGACTACATCAATGATGTAGTTGGGGCCTAGTTGGGCACCGTTGCTAGTTTTAGGGTGCAGTTGGGAAGTCAGGTGCAGGGTGTGGGGAAATGGGTGCCTAGTCAAGACCCAGAAACTGAAATTTTCAAAGCTACACTCCCAAGTGCGCCCAAACAGTGTAGACTACATTAATGACATAGTTGGGGCCTAGATGGGCGCAATTGGTAAGTTGGAAACAACAAAAAGAGGTTTTGGTGGTTTTTGGACTCCTAAAAGTGCTCCTAGGGGTCCCAAGTGCGCCCTAACAGAGCAGAGTGCACCCTAGGACAACAAGCTAACAGAATGCATGAAACAATAGCATATAAGAATTTTACTAGACCCCCTAATTAATCTAGGTGTGAAAAGGAAGAGCAGATAGTCGTTATACCCTTCCAAGTGAGCTCCTTCCTTGCACCTACAAGCACAAAACAAGAAAACCCAAGTTAGATATGCATGTTCACGTCGGGTTCACCAAATGTAGGACCAGAAAAATGGGTTAGAAGCATAACACACTATGAGCAAATCACAAACTCAATCAACATGTATTAACACCCACTAGTCTACCATGAAAGCCAAACTAAACAAAAGAAAGCAAACATAATAAAAAACTCCCTTTTTCCATTTGTAGCTCCCATGTCCTTCTTTCTTCTCCAAAAGATTATAGTTCCAAAGTTGCCTATAGTGCACACAAAATTGAAGCAAAAGCCTATGATAGTGATAATGCCATGAGAATACTTGAAGTGTGATTTTATGTGAGAGAGAGAATGCAAAATGAAAATTAGTAGAGACTCAAAAACTCAAAGATTCAAGGACTCAAGACTTAGGCATTCGGATTCAAGGGACTCTAGGACTCGAAAAGAGAGAAAGAGTGTTCATTTTATAATTTTCATGGAGAGTGAGAGCATTGAATTTTCCACCCATAAATGTGCGATGTGGAAAGAGATTCTTATTACGCATATGACAGAATATGCCAATTTTGAGATTCTATGACACATGCAAGTCAAATTTGCAAGAGAATCTATGACACGTCATAAGATTCCTCAACCCACTTAAAGCCAAGAATCTATGACAAAGAAGCCAAATAGGGACATGTGTAAGAGGTAATAATAATTCCTATGATGCATATGACAGAATATGCCAAAAGTAAGATTCTATGACACATGAGAGTCAAATTTGGAAGAGAATCTATGACGCGTCATAAGATTCCTCAACCCACTTAAAGCCAAGAATCTATGACAAATAAGCCAAATAGGGACATGCATAAGAGGTAATAATAATTCCTATGACACATATGATAGAATATGCCAAAAGTAAGATTCTATGACACATGAGAGTCAAATTTGGAAGAGAACCTATGACGCGTCATAAGATTCCTCAACCCACTTAAAGCCAAGAATCTATGACGAATAAGCCAAATAGGGATATGTGTAAGAGGTAATAATATTTGATTATGACAAATCTCAGCCAAGTGTCAAAGGAGAATCCACGAGGTGTGACATCCAAGTGTCATGATGATGAAATATTTTATGGAATATTTGAATTAAAAATCCTTTTATTCGACAAAATAAGAATTAGTAGAAAATGGAATTAATGATGGAAAATGGAACTTAGGAAATTGTAAATTTCCATGGTTTGCATATAATGAATCAATTAATTAATAAAATTAATTAATTGGGGATGATAATCAGGAAGAATAATTAGTGAGAATAATAGAATTAAATTATGGGTTATTTAATCCTATAGAGAAAATTAGTAGATGATTGGCCAAATTGATTAAATGAATGCGACCGTATCTTTTGATGAAAATGTGACGATGATGGATATTGAATAAGATGATGAAAAGGTAGACCAAAGCCATGGTCAAATTAATTGATAGATTGAAATTGATAACATGCCAAGGACACATGACATGAATTAATTGATATGTAACATTTAACCGACATTATAAATGCTACAGGATTGAAATTGATTGATAAGGTTTGATCATAATAACATCGACGGAGACTGTCAATATTATTAAAATGGTTAATGATGCCATGATCCGACATTGAAAGCCTCAACAATGTCAAAAATTGGATGACATGAATGATAGTTTGACCTAGCACTGAGAGCCACGGCAGTACTAAGGTCAAATTGATAAGATTGATAAGTTGATAGGTTTCCAAGGCACTGAAAGCCACAACAATGCCTAGGAGTGGATAAATGATGATTGATTTGGGATGTTTGATATGTTTCGGGTTGATTAGGACTGATTTTGAGTGATTCTGGGTTGATTTGGGGTGATTTCGAGTTGATTTGATATGATTCTGAGTTGATTTGATATGATTTTGAGTTGATACTAAATTGATGTGAAAGGGGATACAAATGACGAAATATGGTCAATCTGGCCAAAAGATCAGAGTTAGTAGAATGAGAAAATGGGACAAATTAGTATGAAGAAGTGATGAAATCGTAGATGCCAACCATTTTTGAGCGTCTACAATGACTTGTAGAAAAATTCAAGAATAGAGAGCTGAAACATCCTACACCAATGTGTAGATCAGGAAATTCTACCCCAAAACAAAAAAATTGCTCACAAAAAGAAGTCCATATGAGGGAGATATATCTATTTGAAAATCGCCTTTGCAATTATTTTTCCTGAATCATCACCGTCGTGCCTCCAAAAATCAATTGACTCTAGATATCACCTCAGGTGTCCAATTTTGGTGAAACAAAGTCAATTTAGGGGTTTTTTGACCTTCTAAATATGATGTCAATATCTAATTAGCACCAGCAGGCACCAATCTTGTCTTGCAAAAAATCTCTCATCTACAAGCTTGATGGCCAAAAAATTTTCCAGACAAAATACACAAATTCAAAAAATAATGCAGAGAAATTGAAAAGACTAAAATAATAAAATATACATATCTAAAAATTAAATTCATAGATCTGAAATGATCATACCAAATTCTGCAAACAAAAATTTGCCTCAATTTTGACTATTGCCTAATACAGGCAAATTTATAGTCAATTTTTATTGAATCGACACTCTAGACACAATGGTGGGGTCCATTTTGGCTCTAGATGCTCCCAATATCGACAAATACTCCAGATCTGGGTCAAGGTGTTCTTAGAGAGGTGAAGCATGATCGGTCTCCAGTGGCTATGAAATGATGCTCCTATGGCTTTGATACCATGTAAGAATTTTCCTTAGGGAAAAATTCACCCAAGACCAAGAAGCACAATAACTAACACAAAAGGACCAATAAAGTATGATCAGAATAACAATATGATATTCAATTCATTTTAATTGATTGTATAGTACACTAGAGGTGCCTGTATATAAAGGCCTCTATGAAGCATCTAGAATGTCTAGGAGTTAGCCATATGATAAGGCTCACAACTAAGCACGTGTCCACCAGGAATGGGTTATCCTCCATTAAGCACATGAGTTAGTGCAATGATGAGAGGATAAGCCTACAAATGTGTGTTACATAAAATTATATTGTAGACACTGTGTGCTTAATTAAGAGTGTGAACAACTGTGTTGTCTACATGATGACTCAGTTGCTTATGCAAACTCCAGTGTTGCAGACACCATGTGCTAAATTAGAGTTGCTTACGCATGTGTTGTCAATAAGACAACTCATATGAGTATGCAAACTCCTAGGTCTCTAACCTAAGAAATAATAAAATAATGCATTTATCCTAAGTAAACTTAAGTGTAAATAATAATTATTTACACTAACATGGATGACAAATTTATTCCTGACCTATAAACTTTTGCTCACTGCAATAGTCTTATTTCATAATTGTGTTTCAATTAATGGGTCAAATCTTCCAATAGTTCCAGTTCTCTTTGTGAACATTCCTTTTAGTGTCTTGTTGGGAATTTTAATCTTCCTTATATTCAGAGAAGAGTTTATCATAAAAAAATAATAATTATTTAGATTCCCAAAGTTTTGAATATGCTCTAATACCATGATAATGTTTTAAGGATCGTTTCTACAAATGTAATAACATTGCCATGATATTGGTATGTTCCAAATGCAGATTTGAATATCATATAAATATGAGAGGAGGAGACATGTCTCATGGAGAGACATGTCTCTATGGTTTAATCATCATTTAATTAATAATAATATATTAACAAAAACAATAATATGTATAATAATATGTATAATAATATGTATAATTATATATATATATATATATATATATATGTATGTATGTATGTATGTATGTATGTATGTATGTATGTATGTATGTATGTATATTATATACAATAATATATATTATTTAACATGAATAAGTATGATTTACCAATAACAATAATGTATCTCAGATCAAATGAATTTGACTGAAGCTACAACCTTAACAGGGGCAACCTAGTTGCTTTAAAACCTTCTTCATGTTGTCTATTATTTGAAAATGTATTTGAAGTAGTGTTGTACCAACATTATATCGAAGAGGGGCAAAATGTAGACACCTAAATCTAATCACATAATTTTGTAATCAAATTTAGTCATCTTCTAAAGCATGTTTTAATTAAATATTAAATATTAAATTATTTTAACACTATCCCCTGATTAATTAATTTAATTAATTAATTATAGCCTAATTAATAAATTAATAGACAAAGAATAGTCTAATTTATTAATAAAATCCCCTTCCTCTATTAAACTAAATAAATGCAAAATCTATTTAATTTAATCTCCAAAACCACTCTCTATTTAATTCATTTAGTTAATTAAATCTCATGCACCAAATATTCCTCTTTTAATTAAATAATTCATTTATTTAATTAAATCTCATGCACTAAATATTCCTCTTTTAATTAAACAATTCATTTATTTAATTAAATCTCATGCACCAAATATTCCTCCTTAATTAAATAATTCATTTATTTAATTAAAATCTCATGCACCAATAATTTTCCTTTTAATTAAAAAAATTATTTATTTAATTAAGCTCACCCACCAATCTTTTTTTCTAACAAATACATCCACCTCCCACATCATCCAGTCAACTGAGCCACCTCACCCACCTTAATTGAAACACATCACCTCCTCTTCAATGTCTAAAATCCCTCTCTAGATCACTTGCATAAATTAAGACATGATTTATTCCCTCTTACTCAACCTCAAGTCCACTCTTATGTCACATCTCCCTCATCCATCTCTAAACACAAAAGTCCATCTCATCCGCTTATCTGAGTCAACTAAAGCCTATATCACAGCTCACTTAGCTAACTATTCATCATGAATTCTTATCTCCTCCTCACCCAATTGCCTATAAATTGAACCCTTTTCTTCTCACAAATCATCCACCTTCTGAGTAGAATGATACCGTTTTGAGAGCTAATTAATTTTAAACCGCTATTTCATGATATTCATATTTTCATGCATCCATCTATCAAATCCATCCATTGTTGGAGCATTGACCATACAATTGAGCACACATCCATGATCACGACCACATGAACACATCAAGGAGGCTACATAGTTATTCAAGTTTGCATTCTCATTGTTTGGGTTTCTTTATTGGTTTATCATATATGTTTGTTAATTGACTTAGTTTTTAGATGTTTGACTTTGGCTTTATATCTTTTGCATCCTAATTCTAACGCATACAATACTTAGACAATTTTCTAAGTCCCATAAAAACTTCATCTTCATGATTTTCTCACTTAATTTTGAATATGTGTTGCCATAATGACAACCTTACATCATCTACCCTACCAAATTGCCAACAGTCTCCCCCTTTGACATTGATGGCAACATATGGGAATATTGGTTAAGTCCCAAAAACTCAAAATTATAAAATTTCAAAACTTGTAACACTTATTACACGACCATTACAAAATTTTCAAAAAGTGGATCACTATCTTATTTATACCATCTTTGCATAAGGATACTCCTCATTTGATTATGCTCTTACTTATAACTCCCTTATACAATTCTTTACTATATTTCCTTTCATGTATATACAATTTTCCTTATTGTACTCCCCTTTTGACGTCAATGATAAAGGTGGTGTCAAAGCTTATATACAAATCAAAATTTGAACTTCTACATTTAAGATTGCTAGGTGGATATTTGTGTGATGCAATCTACAAAATTCTTCTTTGAGATAGAGAATTCCTTGTCAAACCTATTCTTGACTGCTTCAAATTGATTAAGGCACATAGCCCATATGATGCGATCTCTATTGCATTCAAAGCTATGTATGTAAATTTCTCATATGATGCTTTGGTTGAAAGGCATTCATCCAACTATTTTGCACATAGTCAATCTATAAGGTAAGGTGCTCTCTCAATAGCTAAAATATTTTCAATATCCTTTCCTTTTTCAACTCTAGTAGCTCAATGTCATCATAAATTTCACTATCTAAGTCCATTATCTATAAATTAGGACATTGTAGCTCAATGAAAAAGGTTTTCAAATCTATTAATTTGATTGTTAGCTCATTTGAGATATCTTGACAAAATAATGTTTTTGCTTCAGTCAAAAATCTCCTCAATTCCTTGATGCATATATAAAGACTCTTCAAGTCTTCTCTAATGTTCTCACAAACCTTTCTGAACATTTTAGCATCATGAAGGGTTTGAGATTTTATAGCTGTGACTTCTGATAATTGTGTCAACTCGTTATCAAAAGCCTTGAAAACTTCCTTTTCTCTTGTCCAAGGGTCTAATTTAGTAACTCTAACTGGTATGATACTCTGTATTTTCTCAATAACTTCCATCAATGCACCTTATGGATTCTTTACTCTTTTGCTCTTCTCAATGATCTTTCTCAAATATGATATCAATTCAATTTGATCATCATCATCTCTAGATAGAGTTGCCAAAGCTAATTAAAGTGGAGATCTTGAAGAACTCAGTTCACTTACCTTTTATGGAGTTTGTTGATCAAGTAAACTGACTTCTACTTCTTGCCTTCCTACCTCTATTTGCGTGGATGCTTCCTCTATTTCAACATGCTTTAGCTGAGGTTTGAAGTTGGAAGTGTCTTGAACTATGATTTTCCATTTATCTTTCATTTTCTCAACCACTTTCTTAAGCTTTTCTTCCTTATCTTCTTCTTCTGTCTTCCTTTCCTATTCTCTCTTCTTCCTTTCCTCTTCTCTCTTCTTCCTTTCTTCTCCCTCCTTCCCTTCATCTTCAGAGCTTGTGTAATATACCAAATTGTCAATGATAGAGGGGTCATAATCCTTAAAAGGATCTTATTATGTGTCCATTGTAATGCTTGTGTTGTCCACATGTATTGTATCTATGCCAATTGTTACTTGTGACATTTTTTATGCTTCTGAAGGTTTACTAGTTGTTGCCTCTTCCATCTCCGTGTCATTTGTGGTCTCTTCTACTGCTGGTTTAGATATTGATCTATCTTTTCTTATGCTTGTACCTTTATTGTAGATTGAGTAGGGATTTCTCCCCCTGTCACTTTATTTTCCTTTCTTATGCTTGCTTCATTAGAAGTCATGACCTTTACAATATCCTATTTGGTTTCTTTATCGACTTCTTCATAATTTCCTCCCATTATCAATATGGATCTTTTCTTTTTTCTCAGTAAAGGCTCATTATTCTTTCAAGGTGCTCATCATTTTCTACTTCACATAATTACCTTATTAGTATTTCCCTTATACACTTGTCCTCTTCAACAACTCTCTTCTTTTTGTTAACTAATTTTTCATATAGATCTTTGAGAATTTGACCTTGAATGTCTTGAAATTTCTTATTAGACAAGATCATATGTCTAATAATTGTGTTTTCCAATTGAAATTTGTCAAGATTATTATAGAGGTGGTAATATTTGTTTAATTATGTAAAGTTTCCATTCTCAATTATCATACAATTTAACATTTCAACCTTTGGTTTCCATCTAGTAGAATTTTATGGTTTTCTTTTCTTTATTTCTCTTTAGGATTCTTCTTCTACTCTCTCTTTCTTTGAATTTTATTTCTCTATATCTTGTGTAGTCCTCTTCTTTTACTTGTGCATATAAGTCACCAGTGTCTTTCTTTTCTTTCTAGGTCAAGTGGCAATTTCTTTCACTCTTTTATATTTAGGTGGCTCAATTGGTTCTTGTTTCACTTATGCAAATCTCGTAAACTTTTTGGTGCTTGGCAGAGTAATTGTTTGAACTTTTATGATACTGACACCTTCTTCATATTTTTTTGAACAGGTGGAACAAACTGTGATTGCACAGGTGCAACTGCTACATATGGTGCTATAGGCATATGTGCAGATGGAATTGCTATTGTTACACCCTTAGATCCGCTATCAATGGCAAATGGCTTAACAATAAGAATATCATATTACCCACTTGCTTTCATTTCCATTTTTGTTCCCATGGCTTCTATGAATTCTTCCTTGTTCATGCTTGATTCCTTCATGGTACTATCTATTTTCTTGTCAACTTTCTTCTTAATGTCCTTACTATACAACTAATTGTCTACTTCTTTGACTTTCTCTTCATAGGTGCCCCATCTAGGACACTCCTTATCCTTTTCTAATTCCAAGATTATCTTTGTATATCCTTGAATTAGTTCCTCTATCATTTCATATCCCATAGGTTTAATGAACTTTATTCTTGGTTCTACTGCTTCCATGCATGTGACATCAGTTCCTACCATTAAACAAAATCTTTGTACTTCTCTACTAGGGATGGTGGAATCCTAAATCTTTTCTTCATTTATGCTTGAGAGATTTTCATCATCCTTATAATATCCTCTGTCTTTCTATCCTTAGATTAGGTCCATTGTACATCTACTGGATTTCCATTCATAATCAGGCGTACCAGGAAACTTTCTTACTTCTTGGAAGAGCAAATGTGTCAATAAAGATTCAAATCTAGAAGTTTAATTCTTGGTTTTCGTGAGCCTGTCTATGTCATCTAGTAGTTGTTGTCTCAGAATTTCACACATATTAACTTTCTCTCTTTTTAGTGTCATCATATATGTTGCATGGATAAATCTAGTAGGTACATAGCCGATTCTAGAAGTGTAATTCATCTAATATCCAATTATTTTGCTAAAAAATCTAACTTCATGTCTCTTCCATTTGACATTGTTTTTAGGTTCTTTTCAACTAATTTCTTAATATTCTTTACATTTATAGGGTTGCTTCTCTCATTGATTAATTTAGTTAACTTGTGAAACATGTCATTGTCAATCATAACAAGTATGTCTCCTACCCATAACATATCTTCATGTATACGGCTTAGAATTATCCTTGTTGACTCATGGTTATCAAATTCTGAATAGAACATATGCTTAGTGATTTTTAAGTCTCTCAAATGTTAAAACCCTTATTTCAGTATCAGGTCATTGTTGTATACCAGGTTCATGTCTTTGTGAATGTCATTGTCTCCAATTAACTCAAACTTGCAGTGAATATAAGCACGAATGTCTTGTACGTGCAAAACACTATTAGGTACTTGTGAAAATGCTCCATATGGATCATCTCCTAGTGAAATGTATGGATGCTTCTTAAATTTATATCTAGGTCTCTCACTCACACCATTAACATTAGGGGTTTTCATTCCTTTCAAATTAAACTCTAAATTATGACTATGCAAGTGATAAATACCTCAAATTCATGAAATTATGGCTTGTTGAATTCACTTTCAAATCTACTTCAAAACACTTAAATTTCTTCTTAAATTTTCTCCAAGGAATCCTTAACTTATTGCACAATCAAATGGTAGCCAAAAATCCAATTTCAACCTTAAAATCTCTTTCAATTGACTTTTGCATTAATTACACAAGTACATAGGCAATAAGCAAGTTATTTTTGTTTACCAATGAACTTCTTTTACTTTGTGCACTCACATAGAAACTCTAAATCTCATGTGCTCTTAACCATAGCTTCCTTACATCCTTTTGTACCTCATACTAACTTCATAAGTCTCAATTCCTTCCCTAAGGTTTTCTATATTGTCATGGTCCTAATTCTTTTATATTAACTCCTCAATTAGATTGTGATTGGTTGGAAACTATCACTGACTTCAATCTATTTTTAGGTGCTTTACTCGATCAACTTTCCAACACCACATGTGAACTTGCTGGATCCATAGCTTTAATAAATGATTTAGCAAGGTTTCCTACAAGGTCTTTCATATTTTTTATCTGACCGTTGTTGTTATTCTCATTCCTTCTATTGTTGTTTATATTCCTTCTAAGATTAGGGTTTGTCATGTTGTTCCTTGTTTTGTTAGGAATTCTCATATTTTTCATCCACAAAGTCTTGTTGTATGACCCAAGTTGTTACAAAATTGACAAATTATAGCATTGTTTCCATATCTAGGTCCTAAATGTTTGATCTATGCTCTTTAATCTCTAGCTATATGCCCAAAATTATTGCACTTAGAATACATAATGTCATTCCTTATAATATTGGTTCCTCCAATAGGTCTTTTAGCTATATGATAAGTACCTGTAAACATTCTACTATTATCATTATTAAATTTAGGTTTCTTACATTCAATAACTCTATGACCAAGACCATGATAGTTATAAAAATAACCAGAGAGGGGTTAAAATGATTTACCTATACAATCCTTCTTCATGTGACCAAGTTCATTACATGCATAACATCTTCCTCTGAATTGGTTCCTTACTTCATTAGGTGATTCAACTTGTTCAAGTTTCTCAATACATCTTTAGATTGATTTGACTCAACCTTGTTCAAATCCTCCCTTTCATGCTTAGGTTGTTGAATCACAATATTTGATTCCGTTGTAACCTCATTTTTCTTAGATGATTCTCCTTCAAAATATCCAAGTGTAGTCTTATCATAAGAAGGCCACTATATATAGTTATGCTCATCAAGCTTCTCACTGCTTGAGTATAACTTCTCAAGATGTTGCTTAGACTATGTTAGTTCTCCTTTTACAACTGCATTATGCTTCTCAAGTTCTGCATACTGCAATTTACTGCAATTTTGATCATTCAAGTTCATATGTCATCTTCAAAAGTTTGGATCTCAGATCTCAAATTTGATTCAATCTTCTTGTCATCATCCTTCAAACTCAACTTTATATTTGTAATCTCTAGCTCATGTTTTAGGATTTCATTCTCTTTCTTAATCCTTGAAACTTCATTGCAATCCTTGGTCTAATATTTAGACTCTTTCTTGGATTTGATATGTTCAATCTTGTCCTTCAATTTTTGAATACAGTCCTTAGCATTTGCATACTTGTCTTTCAAAGTATCTCTCTCTTCTATAAGTACATCAAGTTATTCAAGAGATTCTTCTAGGTTTTTTTGCAACAGATCCATATCCATAGAGATCTTACTCAAGTTGTTAGGCCATTTTTGAGTAACTATACTCTGAAACCAATTGTTAGAAATAAGAAATATTGAGAAGGTGGGGGGGGTGTGCAGGGGGGATGAATCAGTATTTCACAAACTTTTGTTCAATTATGGATGCATTAACAATCTTATAACTTGCATATGAAAGTAAATTGATCAACCTAAATAGTAAAGACAACCATAAAGTAATTCAACACATAACACCATATTTTGTTAACTAGGGAAACCCTGATCAAGGGAAAACCCTAGTGGGGATGGTACCCACAAAATGATCCACTAATCAAAAGTTTCTTGTGAAAGATATTGACCCTGTTAAGAGCCTATTACATCTATATAGTGTCTCAGTCCTTGTTAGAAGCCTCAACCCTATTAGGAGTTGTTATTACAATTAGAGAAAGTATGCAAGATGAGTCCATTGCCCAAACATGCAATATATAGTCACTTTTTGTACACAAAAGGTATAGATACAAAAATCTCTTGCCAATGCTGATATCTTCAATATTTGATTTGACTTTGTTGCTCTTCACAAAACTAATCATATGTCTATAGTGCTATGATCTAACATCAAAATTCACATCTCAAAACAATAGAATTTCAATGTCATAGAAATCACAAAACGTTGCATCTAAAGTTTTTTCGTTTATACCGAATTATTTTGTTCTATCAACCTTCATGTCTTCACACATGTCCCTAAATACCAAACTACATTTTTTTTACTTAGAGTTAACATCTAGGATGTCATCCCTAATTAGTCACATAATTATTTTGATAAACAAAAGTATTCATTAACCTAAAATATCCAATTCCTTATCTTTACCTTATCTTGTTTGTTCAACACTATAACTGGAAAACTGCTATATCTTTGTTTGTATCATCTATACAACCAAACACTCTCAAATGTGGAATCCTCATAGTCAATTCTATTTGTCCTCAAGTGCACACGTACCAATATTACCTCTATTAACTACACCAATCAAAGTAGTTCTTGTGCTAATAGATAAACTTTGTGATACTTAGAAAAATTTCTAAGTCCTTCTATCAAAACTTCATCTTCATGATTTGCTCACTTAATCCTAAATATATGTTATCATAAATGACAACCTTATATCATCTACCCTAGCCAAATTTCCAACAAATTTATCATTGTGTTGTTAGTTAAGTGACTATTATTTAGTTTACTTGAAATGTTTAAGAGATTAACTAATTTTGGAGTCAATACTAATTCACCCCCCTCTCAATACGAGTTGAAGACAACACAAAGCAAGGTCATAATGCAAAGGGTATTCACAAGAAGAAGGTATAGATTTTGAGGAAACTTTTGCCTTTGTTGAAATATTAGAAGCAATAAGAATGTTTTTGACTTATGCATCTAACAAAGACTTCAAGGTATATCATATGTCCATGTAAAGTCATTTTTCTAAAATGACGAACTTGAGGAAGATGTATGCATTGAACAACCTGATGGTTTTCCACTTATTGAAGAAAAATATATGGCATGCAGACTAAAGAAGACATTATATAGATTAAAGAAAGCACCTAGAGCTTGGTATGTAAGGTTGGATAAAGATTTATTGAGTTTGGAGATTAAGAAAAGCAATACAGACGATATATTGTATTTATGGACAAATTCATATGCCTTTTTTTATCATTGTAGTATTTGTTGATGACAATTTTTTTGGAGGCAATGACGAAGCTAGTGAGATTTTTTATTATGAAATGAAGAATGAATTTGAGATTTCTATGATTGGAGAAACAAAATATTTCTTGGGATTACAAATAACACACAACAAAGATGGCATTTTTATATCTCTAGGCAAATATTGAAGGATTTATTAATGAGATTTGGTTTGGAGAATTGTAAACCTATTAGATCACCTATGGTGATTGGATGCAAATTATCAAGCAAGGACGAGTCTTCTAGTGTTATGTAGACTAGGTACAGATCTATGATCAATGGACTACAATATTTTATACACGCAAGTCCATATATAGCGAATAAAATTGGAATACTTGTGAGATTTCAAGCAGATCCTAAAGAGACACATTTATCAACAATAAAAAGGCTATTCTAATATTTGAAGGGAACATCAGATTTTAGTTTATGGTATGATCATTCTAATGATTTTACATTGTGTGCATATATTGATGCTAATTTGGCAGGAAATGTTGATGATAGGAAGAGTACAAGTGGTGGTGCATTCTTTCTAGAAGGAAGATTGGTTTCTTGGTTAAGTAAGAAACAAGATTGTGTAGTGCCCACCTACAGTTTGCTTTTCCATTATAATTACCAAACTCTTTTATACCTATTTCATGGATGTGTTAGTTTCAAGGATATTATTTCATAACTTGGACTAGAGATATATCAACGATTATTACTTAGTTGACTATATTTCATGTGTTGTTTAATGATTATGGTTACTAGTATATTAATGATTCTTTAATGATTCATAGTTAATAAATGTTATTCCTTTCATAGCAATGTCAGATGATGCTTTAATGATAATTAATTCATATTCGTAACAATGCATTATTTTATCTAAGCATTTGATGTTTGACTTATAATTATTATGGTACTTACCCCATACTTGCATGTGTATGGCATGTGTGTCTGTTTTATCTTTTTGTTTGTCGTGTTTGATGTGGTTAAGGGAGGGAGTCGTAGTTAGCTGCTAGTTGAGATCTACACGATGTACCACTTCCTGCCATTGCTTGTTTAGTTTAGATATATTTATTTACATGTACATGCTCATCTTTTATGCAGAATGTAGGTACCGAACATCGACTTTCCTGAATTGCCAGGATGAGTATGCCCTATCACAATAACTCAATGGTAAGAATGGAGAGATAATGTTCAGGTCCAATCCCATCCATAACCTAAATACTTGTCTTGCAAAGAGGACTCGTAATTGACTTTCCACTCTTTTTAAAATCCACGAGTTTATCTCTGTTTGTGTTGTTTGATTTTGAGTTTTGATATGTTTTGGTAATGTTTCTTTTATGTAGATTTTGCTATGTGATTTATTTAATAAATGATTTAATTATAATATTTAGGTTAATCATATAATTAAATATTATTTGATTAAAAAGAAAGTATTAAAGCATGAGAATATTTAATTAATTAAAAAATAATAATTAAATATATGCTTTAATTTAAAAGTCTTAATTATTTAGAAAATTGGTTAAAGAGCAATTAGAATATGATGATATTTAATTAATTATAAATTAATTAAATATGTACTTAGGTCTAAAAGAATTAATTTAAGAAGTTGGACAAAAAGAGATAATTAAAATATTTAATATTACTTTATTATAATTATTTTTTTAATAATAATTAAATTAGAGTTGCATTTAAACAATTAACTTTGATTATTTTTATTAATTTAAATAATAAACTATGCTTTAATTAGTGTTTGCACTAATTAAAAAGTGGAGGAAAAGAAAATATAAAAAAATATTTTAATTAAAAAGTTCTCTAAATGTGCATGTAAGAATTAAATTTACAAGATTTGATTAAAGTTATAATTTAAATGTATTTATATTTATTTAAGAATTTTATTTTTAATAAACTCTAAATAATATTATTAGTTAAATTAATAAATTTGAAAACAAATATTTATGATTACATGCATGTGAAAACAAATATGCTAAAAATAGAAAGCTAAGTATAGTATGGTTACATGTATGTGAAAATAAATATGCTAAAAATAGAAAGCTAAGTATAGTATGGTTACATGCATGTGAAAATAAATATGCTAAAAATAGAAAGCTAAGTATAGTAGGGTTGCATGTGAAAACAAATATGCTAAAAATAGAAAAATAAGTATAGTATGGTTGCATTATTTGAGAAATCAGAGACATGCAAAAATACTAATTGCATGTGTATTTTTATTTAATATAATTTAATTTTCAAACTTTTTTTTAATAAAAAATTAATTAAAAATAAATTAGTTAATTAAAAATAAAAATTTAAAATTATTTATTAATTTCTCAAAATTTAAATAAATATTATTCATTTAGTTAAAGTGAATGTTAGTAATATTAGTGATTCTTTAAGTCTAATTAAACTCTTAGTTGCATATAAATGATTTTATATTTATTAATGCAAGAGGGGGGTTAATAAATAAATATTTATAATTTTATTATATTTTAAGAGAAGTTGTGGTAGAGTTCACTTTGTAATCATTTTGTTAATAACTATTTGACTTTATGAGAGAAATTATAAATAATTAAATTAAATTTATAATTTTATCTCTAGTTGCATTATGAATTAAAAAGAAAATAAATATTAATATTAGACTTAAATAAAAATCATATTAATATTTTAGAAATTGAAATTAATATCAATATTTAAATATAATAGTATACATTTATGTTATTAATTAAATAATTTAAGATTTAAGATCATTTAAATTAATAACATGATAATATTGCATGATATTCTATATACACAAAGACTAGATATTTAAATACTTATTACTTTAAATAAGTATATTAGCATAACAATTTATATTAACATATATATTCTTACTTTATTTCTAAACACATTCTTGTGACCCAAGCTAAACAAGAGAAATTGGTGGATTTAAATCATGTGGCTAAAAACTATGTTTTTTATAATATTCTACTTATAGTCTAGTGATGTTTATTTTCTTGATAGTTTTTCTTTGTGGGTTGCTTAGTTGGCCAAGTTAGGATGTGCACTAGAGGCATTTTTTGAATTTTTTTTATGATTATTTGACTGGATGTCATGATAAACTTTATGATTTGAATTGAGATTTATGTTTTATGAGCTTTATGCTATAGAGCATTTATGAGAACTTGGATTTTGGGGAACCAATGTTATTTATGGGTTGCCTGTTAAGGAACCAAATTCAATCAATATTACTCTTGTGGTATGGGACACTGTTGTGGTTGTGATTTTTGAGAAGGTAGTTTAGGTGCATGTCTATGGGAGTGGCTTACAATGGGGGCTGGGGCCCAAAGTGGCTGCAAGGGTAACTCATTGTAAGTTGTGTAACAAGTGATAACATAGTAATTAAAATATCTTACTTAGCCCTTTTCCTTGAGATACATTAAAAAGATAAGTTAGAGATTTTTCCTCATCCATGCCTTGAGTGTTTGTATAGACTAAGGATGAGATGAAGATAATACTTTGAGATGTATGATTAGTTTCCTTGTTATCACGAGAGGGTATTTTAGTTCCGCATAGAGTCATTAGGGATCAGAGACTACTAGGGTAACTCTAGAGTTGACTCATGTGATGACACTCCATAGTATGTAGCTTGAGTCTCCTTCATGTTTTTTTATATTTGCCTCTAGTGGTCTACTTATTGAATATTTTTTTTGATGGTGTATTTATTGTGAATTATTACTTATTGATTGGATGTCATTTATTTTTGACAATTGACTTTTATTTATGAATGATCAGTTATTCATTGGTGGTTTTTTTTTTGGTTGAAATTAGTGATTGGTAGTTTACTTTTATTGATGATAGTTGTTATCTGTTGGTCATTGTGCTTGTGGCACTTGACATTGATTTTGAGGAGGTTGTATATTTTTGGTCTTGGTATTTATATGTTGACTTGGTATGAGATGTTAGTATTGGAATGAGTGTCCTTTTGATTTTGATTATCTCTTCTTCTTGAGTAGTTTGTGTTACCCTTGAGGTAGTTTTGGCTATTAGGATTCCTTGCCTAAGATTATTTTATGATTTGATTATCTGTGTGTGGATTGTACATTATCTCTCCTGCACGGTGGGAGTGAAGCCTGATTAGGTGACCATTCGGTCGAGAGGTAGTGTATTCTTACTATTTGGGTCCCCCTCAGATTGACAAATGTTTGATGCTCCTTGATATAGTGGTACCATTATCCTTCTTCTTCTTATCTTGAAGACTTATATCCATTTGATGTATCTATGTATCATGTGTTTTGAGATACTACGGGATATTGTATTGTATGTCGATGTACTTGTATCTATTTTCACATACCCTATGACATGTGCAGTGGATGTTATTCATTCAATTTGCTTTCATATTATTAGTTGTACTTATGAATTTTCTTATATGACTATATATGTGTTTATTCATTTTATGATTATGGATATTGTAATTGAGACTTAAACTTATTAATACAACTTTCTTAAATGTGACTCAACGTGAAGGAACCTTTGAGGAATTGAAACTATATTTGCAATTGATTACGTATTCTTGATGTGTATGTATATATTGCTTCCGCATTATTGTTACTTTGATGTTGTTTAAACTTTAAAAAAAATATAGTTCAGTAAGCTTTGTAACCTATTAGGTTTATTTCTTTTGGGTTTTTGAGCAGGACGTTACAAATTGTATATCATAATCCACACAAGAGGTAGAATGTGTTTCAACAAAAAACAATTGTAATTAGGTTTTGTGGATGAAACAAGTGTTGAAGGATATTGACATTGAATTTTTAGAACATATATTTTTTTACTATGAAAATATTAGTACTTAGAAGTATGTTAAAGAATCCATTTTACATTCAAAGACTAAAGATATTTCTATTAAGTATTATTTTCTAAAAGAGAAGGTTGTAGAAGAGGCTTGATTAGACAAGAATACATGAGCACAAGGGAACAAATAGTATATATCTTTACTAAATCATTAGTTAATGATACATTTGACTACCTCAAAGGTATTCTTGGGGTAATGCCCCCACCTGATTCAGAGTAATTGATGGAAGATTGCATTAATCCAATACAAGCAGAGTATTATTCATACATGTGGGCGTGATGCTTGGTGCTACTCCTATGGGGGATTCATCACATAGAGTAGAGTTAAATAAAGAATTCTTGTGTAATTTTTTTAGTACAATAGTGTCTGTTGGCACTTGGTATCATTTTTGTTTTGGATCTAGATAATCTATTGTAGATACAATAATGAGAGCACTTTAGATTTCTACTTGGCATATTGACACCTTTGTCATTAATATTAAAGGGGGAGAGTGATACATGAAGATTCTAAGGGGGAGAAATGAAATTGAGAAGAGTTACACCAAAGAGGGAGAGTACAAAAGAAAATTGAAATCAAATGAGAGATTGTATATGTTGCAGATATGTTGTTTATGGTTTTTCATCATATGTTGCCATCAATTCCAAAGTGGGAGATTGTTAGGATTACAAGATTGGTTGACACTTAGACATGTTGTTCATGTGTTGAATTGGTGACAAGTTTGTCATTAATGTCAACACATATGTTTGAGTTCATGACAGATAAAGATTCGGTACATCACATATGTTTATTGGGTCAAAGTAGTTGGCACATAACAAGTTAAGGTATGCAAGCTTGGGATTATGTCCACAGATGAGTATACACGCTACATATATATTCACTTGTGTTTATATAGAGTGTAAGAGGAGTTACAATTCATTTGGTGAAGATTGGTAGTAGGCTAGTTTGTAGGAAATAGGTTACTGGTAATTCGATTGTATCTTATCAGTGAGGTGGAAAGAAGGTTAGCGAGCTTGGATCATAGTCGAAGACATGTTTGTAATTCTATGTTTATGTTAGAATATCTTGGAGATCATTTTAGATAGGTCACAGATGCTAAATAGATGATATGTTTCACTAGCAAATTATTTTGTTTGTGTAGCACGTTGATCCTCATTGGATGAAGTGATAATTATATTGCAACAAGTGGAAACATTATTGTAATATTTGTAATGATGCTTTCAAAGGTGTGTATTCCTTAATGAGGTCCTATGTAATTATTGTATAATGAGAAAGCCTTAACAGGTCTACCTAATTAGTTGATAGGATAGGATATAAAGGAAACATATTTTCCTACATGGTTAGTGTGCTATTGTATGTGATGAATGTGTATCAAGGATGTGAAATTCATTAGAGTAGAGTAGATGATTAAATTGATGTTGGATTTGGACTTTAAAGGAACTATATGGAAATTAACTTGGAGTATTGGATAGTTTAGCTTTTGGATATGTTATCTTAAAGATCTATTCTTCGTTGTTGACTAAATTAATTTGGACAATGGTTTCAATTGTCTTCGTATCAACCTTTAACAGTGATGGAACCTTTTGATAAGAGTTCAAAGTCTCTTGACATGGACTAATATGTTGATTTCACTGTAATTGGTTCCTAACATGGTTACATCCTTTCATAAGGAACTTATATATTAGTACATCATCTTGTGGGTGCCTTCCCTGCTGAGGTTTTCACTTTGATCAAGGGTTTCCATAGTTAACAAATCATTGTGTCATTGTGTATGATTTATCTCTCGTTATTGTTCATTTTTTTGGTTATTGAAATTGGATTTAATACGTTGGATATAAGTTCAATTTGCTCACAACTAATTCACCCCCATCCACTCTCAGTTGTGTGCGTGGACTTTACCTTCTAACATAATTTTCCCTAATTGACTTAGTCCCAAGATAAGTACACCCCAACCAACTGAGTCCCTTCACTTTTGCCCAAAATTTAGATCTGGGGTTAGTTACAATCTATTCTTTTTGGATCATCTACTAGATTTCACTTGCCAATTTTCAATTTGCCTTGACATTTTGAATATCATATTCTCTCCTTATTTTGACCTAGCTTCTTCATTCATCTTCCATAATTAAATAAACATACTCTATTTTACTATAAAGTGCTATTGTTTAACCTTGTGATCAAGAATCCTTGAGCAACTGGATCATTTTCCTTCCTAAGGTAATTAAAGTAGAAATAGCCGTAAGCTTCCTATTTTTCCCACACAAGCTAGTGAATCGTTTTCCGCCATCAATATGGTAACCAACGACAAGAAACAATTTAAATTTGACATTATTTAGATGCTTACAATAACGATATTGCTATTAGACCAAACATCTTTCAATGGTTGTAAGATCATTAAACTTGACTATTAACAAATGACACAAACAATTCAAATTTGACATAATTAAGATGCTTACAATGATGACATTACCATTATAGTAAATACCTTTCGATGATTACAAGATCATGAATCTCAATTAGTAACAAACATGATGCTCACATAAATGATATTTACATTGGACCAATTGCCTTTCAATGACCACAAGATGATGAAACTTAACTATTAAAAAACAACTTTAGATATAATAACAAACATTATAAAATATTTAATATCCAATCAACTTAGATGCAATGAGCGAGTGCTAAGTGTGCCATTCATTCTTGTGAGAGACGAGTTCTTGTGAATTACTACTCATGAAAACAAGGGTGAATGAGTTTGACTTAGGAACTACACAATTGATCCACATAGAGCCTTATCCCAAAGAAAATTTGACACTATGGTTTACCCTCCTTTCAAAGCATATTAGAACAAATATATCTAAACATAAAGTATAAGATATATTTTATTTATATATTGCAACAATTCAAAGTTGACCTCATTTAGATGCTTACAACAATGGCATTATCATTAGACCGAGTGCCTCTAGACCATTACAAGACCTTGAAACTAAATTGTTGACATCCAACAAACTTTTCAAGACCCAACCTAAATTATTGAATATCCAATAAAAATAAAGATTTCAACAACCTAGTTGCAACACATGCTAAGCATACCATTTGATCTCATGGGAGATGGTGTTTACGAATCACGACTCATAATATATAGATCAATAAGGGTGACTCAAAAATTACATAAATGATTCTCGACAACCATATAATTATTTTAAAAACCTATATGCAATGAATACTAAATATAGCATTCAAAACAACAGACTTGGCTATCCTCCATCCAAACTGTACAGTTGACCAATTTTCAAAAAAAAAAAAAACCATCATGGACATTTATGAAAATTTTAGCATGATCTGCATAGTTTGTAATCGAAAACAACAAAAAAATTGAAAAAAAATCATTACTTTTAATTGTAACAGATTTCCACAATCCATAAAATTATGTATTCGAGCTTCTGGGTGTGATTCCATTCTTTTTCTTAGCTCTCTTATTATCATCCTGATGATGGATCATAGAGTATGATCCGAAACGTTGATGTTAATAATCATACACAACCACATCCAGAAGCTCGAATACAGAATCATTACTTTTTCTTATTTTTGTAAATTTGAAAAAAAAAAAAATTGACTTTATTTTGTCTTTAGTGCATTTTGAATGGAGATTAGCCTTTCCCCAAAACAACACCCTCACTTTACTACTATATACTACTACATATAAAAACCCTAACAACAATATTAAAAAAATACATTCTTACAACTCTTGATCCCATAGAAATCCTATTAGCACATCTACCAATGATACCTAACCTTTTTAACCATGACAAACTTTTGAAGAAAACCTAGGCTAAATGAACCAAATCTTGAACTACACGGCCCAAAATGAGACCCCAAAATATGGCGGATCCATCCCCCCACATGCGTCTTCTACGCTAACCAACCTAAACATGCAACGGTACAACTTCACCGATGTAACACATGGCACAATAATTACTCCTAAATTTTGAAAACAAATAACCGTAATCAAACTATATCACCCCAAACCCTTTTCCCTTAAACAAACCAGAAATGAAAAATCCGTCACCACCATAATAACTAAACGTGGAACATATAAACGAAGACATTTTAATCTCAGAAGCGACGGCGCAAATCAAATTATTAAAAATACGGTGGAAAAATATAAGTTTTTCAGGAAAAAGTGCCTGACAGAGACACTCGCTGCAGGAAATACTAAAATAATATCAGTTAAATAAAAATAATATTTTTTTCTGAAAATCCACAGAGGTTCATGGCGGCCATGGATGACGAGGCAATCGAAAAGCAAAAAGAGATATTTTACCAGATCGTATGGTCGTGTCTGCGAGATTATCCTCAGACGCGCCTGAGGCCTTTACCGGTGATGATCGCGCAAGGGAAGCATGTTGATCTTTTTGAGCTTTCCACCCA
This sequence comes from Cupressus sempervirens, assembly GCA_028749045.1. Classification (NCBI taxonomy): domain Eukaryota; kingdom Viridiplantae; phylum Streptophyta; class Pinopsida; order Cupressales; family Cupressaceae; genus Cupressus; species Cupressus sempervirens. The sequence goes on from CM053786.1 coordinate 746,441,320, forward strand.
GGTTCGAGACCTGGGAGGCTTCGACGCCGTTACGCAGAAGAAGTTATGGCCTGCAATTGCTTCTGAAAGCCTCGGGCTTGATCCTTCCTGTGGCGCGGCTCTGAAACTGGTGTTTCTCAAGTATTTAAAGCAGCCGCAGAAATGGCTTCAGGGAGGCGGTACTGGCATGCCCCGCGGTTCAATTGCTGGCCGGGAAGTGCAGGAATTTAGGGCGGAGAGGAAGAGGGCGGGAAAGAGGCGGAGGGATTCTCTTGCGGAAATGATGGAGTTTGTGAGATTTGTTGCGAAGAATGCCGGGAGCGAGCTCAAGGGCGCCTGGGTTGAGGAATGCGTGCCTAGGGCTTTGAAGGCCAGGGCGGCTTTGTTTGGCAATTCTGGCGATTTTGCTCTAAAGGTGTGTAGTGGTTTCGCTTCGATTTTATCTTATTCGTCGTCCGCAAGAATACATTTTGGTTTTGTCTGGCACTTCTGGGGATCTTGCTGTAAAGGTGTGTCATGACTTTGCCTCGATTTTAATGTTTTCGTGTGCGCAAGAATGTATTTTGGTTATGTTTGGCACTTCCTGGCGATCTTGCTGTAAAGGCGTGTAACAATTTCGCGTCAATTTTTATTTTATTCGCGTGCGCAAGAATGCATTTTGGTTGACTGGCACTTCCTGGCGATCTTTTTGTAAAGCTGTGTAATGGTTGCACTTCGATTTTCATTTTATTCGCGTGCGCAGGAGTGCGATTTGATTTTGGTTTTGGCATATTTTGAATTTGTACGGAACTTTGAGAGCTTTTGTCTCATTGATTTTGTTTATTTTGGGTGGCGGATTTGTTTTGCGTGTTCTGGTTGTCCGTTTGAATTTTGAATGGTAAAGATCGAGATTTTTAATACAATTTACGGAAGTCTGATGGTTTTGACTAGTGTATCTATTTACCTGCAAATATTTTGTCTAGTTGAAGACTTAAAATTTCCATAATTATGATACTGACCTTATCTTTAAGTTCTTGCATTCTATGCCGTGACACTATCTTTCAATTTGTACATTTACAATCGAGGTCTCTTCTCCACCTTATGTCAAGCTTCATCCCTTAATTTATGCACCCTATTTCTTGGCCTCATTCTATAATCTATAAACTTTCAGTTTCCATTTTTAGAATTTTGACATTGTCCCTTGATTCATTCACCGTATCTCATGATCTCATTGTATAATTTATAAACTATTAGTTTCCAATTTATTTTCCCTCTGCTTGCACATAAAACCCTACGAACTTCAAATTCCCTAATGCAAGGATTTCTACTAGCGAAATGTCGATGTTTTTCAATCGGTGCCCTTAGATGATGCATGATTAGAGTGCTTGGTCTATTTGTTGTTGTTTAGTCGTTGAAAAAAAAAAATGAATGTTCAATTAATTTTCTTGAGGTTGGAACCCTAAAGCTTTTTATTTTCCTTTTTCTCGTAAAAGGGGGGGACAATGAATATCTTATTGTTTTTCATTTTTAAAAATTTCCTCCTTCAACGTTTGGTGGACCTCAAACGATTTATTGGGTTTTATGCCACGGTGATCATTTATGGACATTCAAGGGCATGTGCAGTTGTCTTTTCTTCCTACTACGAAAAATGGAAGTAGTGGATCGAGTGCTTATTCTTTTTTACTTTAGGTTAGGATTGTAGGTTTTTTATATTTGTTTGGTAATCTAAACTGTGTGAACTTGTAAGACTAGTGGATTTGTATTGTAAAATTGGTTGTTATAGGAAAAAAGGATCATTATATTGATTTGTATGTGAGTTAATTTCCGCAACACATTTCCATTTAGTTCAAGGCTTTTTCTTTTCTTTGCATTTGTTTGCAGTTTTTGAATTGTGATGAAGGTGGAGAACTTGTCCAATATAGTGAGTGCACTTCATTAAGGAGTGTTTAATAGCACTCAAAAGGCATTTCATATGGTTTTAGCCTTTACTTATGTAGAAGCCGCAAATCTGTTTTCTTTCTAATGTTCCTTCCATATTTTTTAAATGGATACAATTGATTTACAAGATAGTGCAATTTTTGGCAAATAAGCTTACACCATGGTTTTAGCCTTTACTTATGTAGAAGCCGCAAATCTGTTTTCTTTCTACTGTTTCTTCCATATTTTTTAAATGGATACAATTGATTTACAAGGTAATGCAATTTTTGGCAAATAAGCTTACACCTTATTTTGGCTGCCATAATTAGGAGAATTCATTTGGATTGCTTACATATCTTTTGGAGCCCGGACTTTACAAAAGCTCAGTACTCCAAAATTTTGATGTAGGCATTTGACTTGGCAAAAAATTGACAAATCTTGGTTAACTCTACCAAAATCGAAAACTATAAAAACCAATAAAATAAATTAAAATATCATGTAAAATTTTGTTACAAAGCATAAAAAGTGATTTCGTTGAAATACATGATTACTAATCTATTGAAGACTTATTTAAAATTTTAGCAAAAACAAAAATTGGAAAAAAATATGTGTTTTTTTCTAATGTTTGGAGAGTTTTATGGTAGAAACTTGCTATTTCTCACTAGTAATTCCATAAATAGCTCGGAAAACTAGGCAAAAAATTGCTAGTCACTTCTGGCTCATGAGCTCCATGAGTTTCAAAATTAAAATCCCTTAAAATTTTATTTACCTTGGCCCTTTCTGTTTGCCTTAATTTTCTCTTTTGTTGTTCTTGCAACACTGATGGTGTAGAGCTTGTATGTATTTGGTTTGTATTGGAAAGTTTTTTTTTATATTGAATGAGGTTAATTCTGTGATTTGTTATAGAGAGTTTCACAGTTTTTTTTTCCATATTACAAAGTACCACGGAATGGAATGTCCATGCATCTTGCATATTTGTATGGGCTGTTGCAGTTGTTGTTTGCCAATTTCCGAATGCCATAGATGTCCAGGGTATAAAAGTAAGTTTCTTGTGGAGGCTGCAATTTAGAACTTTGGCAGTTTTGTGATTTAATGTTCAAGGTACTTGAATCAAGTAACAGAAGGAGAAATTCGAAAGAAAATTTTGTTTTATGATAAGGTGTAGATATGTTGTTTCGATAACATTTTTGATTTTGACACAACCTGTACAAGAGATACTAACCCTTAACAGTCAGCTAGAAACTAGAATCAATATTCTTAGGGAACATAATTCTGCAAAATGCTTTGATAGTTTCGGTCAACTATGTGATGATCTCTCATTTCCCATTAAACATTGCCAAATCCTTAAGGCAGTAACTTGAATATTAAGTAGGGCATGCCAATTATCGACAATAATTCTGAATGCCTCTGGATGTATAGAGCCTATCAGTGATGGCAGAAAATTAGAGTAAATGCTCATGCCATAGTATGATTCTCATTTGGCAAACCAAATTATACATACATGTCTTGTTTTAATCAATGGGGAGTGATGTGTATGATTGCTTTCAGTTTTGACTGTATATATCTTTAACTTTTTACATTAAAAGATATTCACTGTCAAAACCAAAAGCAATCATACGTGTGGAAAACTCGGACCAGCCAATGGTGAGTGAACCCATTGAGAGCAGCACGAAGAAAGCTGTGAAGCCCACATCAGCGTACACCTATAGTATGAGATAGTAGTCAAATCTAGCATGATAAATTATATGGAGAATCATCAGGATCTGATGGAGAGATGATTACTAATTTATGTTGGTGTATGAGTGCTAATGATTAGTGTAATTGGTGTAGAGAAGAAGGTGATGGCATCTCCTCAAGCTTGGGTCAAACTGTAGTAAATATTTAATAGAAAGGTTCAATGCATATTTTCTCTCTTTCAAATAAATATTTTAATCAAGACCATAAAAAATAATTCAAGCATTCATCTTTTATCTTCACCAAGGACTGCTTGTAATAATTCTATACAATATCAGTGCAATTCCACATAGGAAGCAATAACCATGCCACACTTATTGCATACTAAGGTATTAAGCAGCTTTTAGGTATAGATAAGGCCAGCTGGTGTTATCCTCATGTTTTTAACTATGAATTCTGGGATCAATTGTGCTAGATGTAAAGCCCATACCTGATTTTCTTACCTAAGGTTAGCATCCAGGGGACATATGGCTAAATAGATCTGGTTGTCATGTTCTATCACAGCCAAAGAGAGCTAGTTTAGGACTGACGGGAAATTGATACGTACTTTGTTAAAGAGTTTCCCATCTTATTTTGTTGTAGTGGGCCAGTCTCTCTTGCAGCATTTGTGACATTGTTTTAACAACCGCCTGTGTCTTAAACAATTCTAGTGGTTGTATCAGGTATTAACATGTCAGTGTTTTGGCTGGGAGTTGGGTGATAAGCTTCATTACTGGGAACAAATGGAGGAGCAGGTGGAGGAAATCAAGAATAAAGAGCCCTCGGAGGAAGAAAAAAATGAAATGTCGAAGGCTGTGGTGTCCATTAAAGAAACAATCAGCCTGGGGAGCAAATGAACAATTTGGTCTCCCAGAACAATTTGGTTCAGCTCCAAATGGAGGAGGACATTGGTAGTTTGAAGGCCCAACTCAAGAAAAATCTGCAAAGAGGAAATGCAAGGAGACTCCGAAAAAGGAAGGAGGTAATCTTGAGGCCTCCCAGAGGTTGAGTGAGACAAGGCCTTTCTGTCCCCCCAAGTTCTCCTTGCTGGATCAGCTCAAGGAACTGCAAAGGTAATGAGCTGGTCTGTGTTTTGTTGCCTCTAGGTGGTGTATGCTGGGTCTCTGTTATGTATTGGTTCAAGATGGTGCAGGTTTTAAACCCTTGATCAGAGAGAAAACCTCGGTGGGGATGGTGCCCACAAGATGATGTACTAATATAAATATTCCTTGTTAGGGGATGGACTTTGTTAGGAGTCTATTAAAACATTCAGTACATATCAGTCCCGGTTAGGAGATTCCAACCTTGTTAGGAGTTGTGCCAATCCTGTTAGGAGTTGTGGAAGGTAGATGGGCCCATTGTCCAAACAACTTTAAGGGCAAGACCAATGAATCCATTGTCCAAGTGATCTCTGAATTATTCCTTGTAGAATAATAGAATTGAACTGTACTTCTTCCTCTTTCTCTGTCTTGTAAATCATACTTTTGCTCCTTTTGATCTTGATACCAAATCACAAACTTTGCATCCAATAATCCCTTGGATTATTTACTTGCATTTACCAAACACTTTTCTCTTGCTTGATCACTTTGCATACCATCCACACTTTACAATCAAGGAAAATACTTTCCTTTATACCATGTCCTCAAAATAATTCCTTGAGTCAACCTTGAGGCTTTCCTAATTAATTATAATAGACTACAATAAGATAATTAATTATTTCGCAATTACATATTACTGTCAGCTCACAGTCTATACAACTTCTCACACGTGCGACTCCAGGACTTGCGCACTTGCTGATGTCATCAAAAGACTGTCCTTTGCCACTGCACAACTATGCGTACCCTGATTATACCTCTATTAGGAGATACAATCCAATCATCAGAAATTGCTTATAAGGTACTTTGTCTCTGCAGTGCTTGCTGTAAATCATGTATATCTTTCATATTTGTTTGACTTATGTTACGTGCACTTAACATCAAGACATAGTGTGGAACATGTCGTTAACCACACGTCACTTGAATATCAAAATGTTGTTCGTACGATCACAATTTCTATCTGCTATTCTGCCAATCTTCACATAAACCATACTATGTTGTCATCAATGACAAACACAATCATGAATGCAACATGTTAGTTATTCCACATGCTTACTAATGCTTAGGATACTTCTCCAAAGGAATACCATCAACATTCATGCTAACAATCTCCCCCTTTGGCATTGATGGCAACATAGATGAAAAACATCTAGGTTCCAAGAATACCAAGCAACACTCTGTTGCTGCTGTTGCAATTCTCATCTTTTCAAATCCTCTTTATCAATCAAATCTAAAACCTTCTGGAACATTGCTCTGTTCTAATTTTTCTTAGGATTGGCATAAGATGTACACACACTAAACAACTCTTAACTTCTCCCCTATACATCATAACTCTTCATGCTGTATCTCCCCTATGAATCTTTCTAAATCTCCTTAATATAAATATGTTCAACTATCTTCCCCCATTGACATCAATGACAAAGGTCTGATTATGTCAATCATCTGCTGCAAGTCTTCAAACAACTCAAGTGTCCAAAGAAACTAATTAAGACCAATTTACCAAGAATCCTTAGTGACTCTGCTCATCACAGATACTCCCCCATATAGGAAGCATTAACATTCGGTCCAATCAAACAATAGTGCTCTGTACCACTAAATTGATGCAATTTCTACAGCATCATCTATCCCTTCTTGATGTGAATATCCTTTGCATACTAGTCTAGCTTCTTTTCTTACAACTTTGCCTTGTTAATTCATATTGTTTCTAAATACCCATTTAGTTCTTATAACATTCTTGTTTTTAGGCCTAGGAACCAATTCCCATGTGTCATTCTTCACAATTTGATCTAGTTCTTCCTTCATTGCTTGAATCCAATGATCATCTTTGCATGCATCATTTGCACTCTTATTCCTATTAGAAGTAGGAGTTGCTAACTCAACTCTTACCTCATCTCTTGGTTCAGATCTCTGTTCTCCTCTTTGCTCAACAATTTGCACATCATTTTGCAAATCATTGTTAGTTTCAAGAAAAACTTCCACTTTCTCTCTAACAATTATAGTATTTTCTTCATCTTCAACAAAATTGTAATTCATCATATTTTCCTTAATTCCAAACTTCTCATCAACTTTTACATTTGCACACACAACTATTGTCTTTGTTCTATGGTTAAAACCTCCGTAAGCTTTTCTTTTTAATGAATAACCAAGAAACATACCTTTATCACTTCTTGGATCAAACTTACCAACATCATCATCTCTCTTTATGTAACACTTGCTTCCAAAGATTCTGAAATACTTTATAGAAGGTGTATGACCAAACCATAATTCATAAGGAGTCTTATTCATACCTTTTCTGATCTATACTCTGTTCATGGTGTACACTGCTGTATTGATTACTTCTTTCCAAAATGTCTTGGATACACTATTCTCAAACATCATTGCTCTTGTTGCATCTGATATTGATGTGTTTCTCCTTTCTGCTATCCCATTTTGCTCAGGGGTCTTAGGTGAAGATAACTGTCTCTTGATTCCATTTTGTTTACAAAACATGTTAAATTCTCCTCTATCTAATCTCAAACATTTAATCTTAACATGAGATTTATTCAACTCTTTTCTTGAATATTTTGAACTTCTCTAATACTTCAGATTTCTCTTTAAGAAATGCCACCCACATCATTCTAATAAAATCATCAACGAAAATCATAAAATACCTTTCTCCATTGAATCCTCTTGTCCTAGTAGGGCCATTCAATCTGTATGAACAATCTCCAACTTTTCTGTAGTGGTGAAGTTCTTGCTGGGAAATGATACCTTCTTCTACTTAGCCATGATACATTCTTTGCAAACAACATTAGTAGGCTTTATTATCTTAGGCAAATCTCTAACTGCAAATGTGCTACTAACCTTTACAATGTTATCAAAGTTTACATGGCAAAACCTTCTATGCCATAATCGACTGTTACCCACTTTTGCAACCAAACATGTCATCTCAGACTGAAATACATTATCTTTGGATCTTGTGCCTGTTCCAATTAGTTGACCATCTTTATATTTGATAATGCAAGTCTTTTATGTGAATTGCAACTGATAACCCTTATCCACTATTAGTTTGTGGTGACTGATCAGGAAAACACTGTACATACATCATAAATTCTTTGGGGCTCGGGCCCAGGGATTGGGTGAACCACGTTAAATCTTGGTGGCTTGTGTGCTTTTCTGTGTGATCTATTATTTTTTGATATTGGTTATATTTGCATGTAATTGTTATTTTTGTCCGTGGTTTATTCCTAACAAGTGTTATTAGAGCGAGGTTGTTTTTTAGTTATCCTCTGCAATGGTAGATGAGGGTAAGCTGAGGCTTGACAGGTTTAATGGGCAGAACTTCCAGTTATGTAAGGTGCAAATGGAAGACTCTATATCAGAAGAATTTATGGAAGCTGTTAAAAGGAAAAGCCAAGAATCAGGGATCTATGTCAAATGATGAATGAGATCTTTTGAACAGAAAGGCATTTGGAAGCATTCGGTTATGCTTGGCACCATCGGTGACATTTAATATTATAAAAGCGAAGACAATAAAAGAGTTGATGAAAACCCTAGCGACACTGTATGAAAAGCCCTCCGCTTCAAACAAGGTATTTCTCATGAAGCATTTATTTAATATGAAAATGGCAGAAGGTGGATCTGTTGCAGATCATTTAATTGAGTTTAATACTATTACTAGTCAGTTATCTTCTGTGGGTATCAATTTTGATGAAGAAATTAGGATTCTCTTGATTTTGTGTTCTTTGCCTGAAAGTTGGAATGGCTTGGTAATGGCTGTGAGTAATTCTGTTCCTGGATCTAGTATCCTAAAATATGATGATCAGTGTTGTTTTAAGTGAGGAAACTTGTAGGAAAACTTTAGGTGGATCTACATCAAGAAGTGCTTTGAATGCACAAAGTAGGGGGAGAACAACTGAGAGAGGAAGTAATTCTGGAAATCGTAGGAAGTCAAGAGGAAAGTCAAAAGGGAGGAGGTCTCAATCGAGAGGATCGAACGACTGCTGGTACTGTGGGAAACCAGGGCACAAAAAGAAAGATTGTTGGAATTGAAAGAAAAATGAAGGAGATAAACTAGATGGAGACAAGGAGACAAATGTGGTAAGTAACAAATCTGAAGAGGATGCTTTGCTTCTGTCTTTAGAAAGTGTTGATGATTCATGGGTTTTAGATTCTGGTGCTTTATTTTATGCTACACCTCATAGAGGTTATTTCATTAATTATGTCCAAGGGGATTTTGGACTTGTTTATTTGGAGGATAATAAATTCTGTCAAATTGTTGTAAAGGGAAAAATTAAGATTAAGCTGCAGAATGGGAATCATTGGCTACTACATGAAGTAAGACATGTTCCAAGGCTGAGTAGGAATTTAATTTCAGCAGAGCAACTCGGTGATAAGGGTTGTGTAGTTACTTTTAATGATAAAAATTGGAAGGTTTCAAAAGGTTCCCTTGTAGTAGCAAAAGGTGTGAAAGTAGGCACCTTATATCTTTGTACAGGTGATATTGCTCCTATTTTAATTGTTTCAAAGAAAAATGAATGTTCAGGAATAGTTGCTATGGTTGAGTAGGGAGAACAAATAGCTGCTGTAAATTCTGATACAGTGTTGTGGCACAACAGACTTGGGCACATGAGTGAGAAAGGTATGAAAGTACTTTACTCAAAGAAAGTTTTACCAGGTCTAAAATGTGTTAATATGGATTTTTGTGAAAGTTGCATGTATGGAATACAAAAGAGAGTGAGATTTGTGAAGACTGGGAAGGAAAACAAAAAGGAGAAATTAGAGCTTGTGAATACCGATGTATGGGGACCAGCTTAGGTATCTTCCCTTGGTGGCTCTCATTATTATGTTACATTTATTGATGACGCAATTAGAAAGTTATGAGTTTATTTTTGTAGACAGAAATTTGATGTACTTCAAACTTTTAAGAAGTGGAAATGCTTGGTTGAAAATGAGACTGGTAAGAAATTAAAATGTTTTAGATTCGATAATGGTGGTGAGTATTGCAGTTATGAATTTGAAGATTAGTGCTCCACTAATGGTATTCGTAGGCAAAAAACTGTTCCAAGGACTCCACAGGAAAATGAAGTGGCTAAACGCATGAATAGGACTATAATGGCGCGTGCAAGGAGCATGAGGTTGCATGCTGGGTTGCCCTTACACGTGGTCGGAGGCTGTCAATACGACTGTTTATTTCATTAATAGAGGTCCCTCTACTCCTTTGGGTTGTGGTATTCTAGAGGAAGCATGGATTGGTAAGAAGTTGAGTTATTCTTTTCCTAAAACTTTTGGTTGTGAAGCATTTGCTCACATAGATTTTGAAAATAGAACCAAGCTGGAAGCTAAGTCAAAGAAATGTGTATTTGTTGGATATGACATTAATGAATTTGGTTATAGGCTTTGGCATTTTGAAAATCATAAAATTGTAAGAAGCAAGGATGTCATATTCAATGAGAAAGTGTTGTACAAAGATCTGTTGCAGTAACATGAGAAGAAAGAAGATGATTCTGTACTCTGGATGATACTCCAAAAGTTGATGTTCCAGCCATTCCTCATGATGTGCAACAACTGCAACAACAAATACCACACAACCAGTGAATGTTAGACGGTCAACAAGGCAAATTAGGCCTCCAGAAAGATTTTCTCCCTCTTTGTATTCAATGTTACTTATTGATGCTGGCAAGTTTGAATGTTATGATGAAGCTGTGCAGGTGGATACTAAGATTCGGTGGGAGTTTGCAATGAAAGACGAAATGGACTCTTTGCCGAAGAATAAGACATGGGATTTATGCAAGTTGCCTGTAGGTAAAAGAGCTTTACAGAATAAGTAGATTTACAGGTTAAAAGAAGAGGATGGAGGTAAGAAAAGATTTAAAGCCAGGTTAGTTGTAAAAGGATTTGCACAGAAAAAGGGCATTGATTTTGATGAGATATTTTCTCCTGTTGTTAAGATGACTTCTATCTGTACTGTTGTAAGTCTTGTGGCTACTGAAGATTTGCATTTAGAGCAGCTTGATGTTAAAACAACCTTCCTTCATGGTGATTTGGATGAATAGATATATATGGCTTAGCCATAGGGATTTGAGGTCAAAGGTAAGGAGAATTTAGTGTGCAAATTGAAGAAAAGTTTATATGGCTTGAAGCAAGCACCTCGGCAATGGTATTTGAAATTTGACAGTTTTATGCATGAGCATGGATATCGCAAGTGTCATTCAGATTATTGTGTTTATTTTAAGAGGTTGGATGATGACAGCTACATTATTTTATATTTATATGTTGATGATATACTTGTAGCTGGGTCTAACATGGATCATATTAAGGGCTAAAACGCCAATTAGCACATGCATTTGCTATGAAGGATTTGGGGGCAGCAAAACAAATCCTTGGTATGAAGATTTGTAGGGATAGGAAGAATAGAACATTGACGCTATCTCAAGGTGATTATGTGGAGAATGTGTTGCAACGTTTCTCTATGGAGAATGCTAAAGTTGTCAGCACACTTTTACCTGGTCATTTGAAGTTGACTAAGGAGATGTGTCCCAAGATACAAGAAGAGGAGGATAAGATGTCCAAGGTACTCTATGCTTTAGCTGTAGGAAGCTTGATGTATGCTATGGTATGTGCCAGGCCAGATATTACACATGCAGTGGGAGTTGTTAGCAGGTGTATGAGTCATCCAGGAATTGAGCATTGGAATGCAGTCAAATAGATTCTCAGATATCTGAGAGGAACATCCAATAAGTATTTACACTTTGGGGGCTCTACTACTGAATTATAGGGCCATGTTGACTCAGATTTGGTAGGGGATATTGATACCCGGCGGAGTGCTATAGGTTATGTCTTTACTGTTGGTGGGGTAGCCAGGAGCTGAGTTTCTAGGTTACAGAAGGTTAATGCTTTATTCACTACAGAGGCACAGTATGTAGTTGCTACAGAGGTAGCCAAGGAGATGATATGGCTTCAATTCTTCTTGGAAGAATTGGGACATCCTCAAAAGGATAATTATTTGTTTACAGATAGTTAGAGTGCCATTCATCTTGCAAAGAATTCAGTTCTGCATTCCAAGACCAAACACATACAATTGCGGTACCATTTCATTCGGTTAGTTTTGGAGAATGGACAGTTAAAGCTGGACAAGATACATACAGATTAAAATCCAGCGGATATGTTTACCAAGGTCGTGACAAGGGAGAAGCTGAACTCCTCTTCAGCTTCGGTTGGTCTTCTAGATTGAACATGAATAAAAGAACAGCAGAGTCCAGGGTGGTTTGATCTCGTGGGAGCCTCATGGAGTAGCGGCATACCTATAGGATCAGTCTCCACGTGGGAGATTGTTGTTTAGTGTGGATTCTGATCAGTCCCCAAGTGGGAGATTGTTAGTTTGTTATTTTATCGAGATTTTGGGCCGACATGTAATTATTAATTATAACCCTAAAGTAGTAAAATACTTGTATAAAAAGCCTTAGGGTTAGGGATTGTTTCAAAAGGTGATGTGAAAATTGGTTCTTGTGGCGGTATTGAGCTGTAAGGGATTACAAATTGTAATCAGGTTGTTATCACTAGATTGTAATAATATCGGACTTGCTGTTTGGTGGACGTAGCTCAGGGATTGGGTGAACCATGTTAAATCTTGGTGTCTTGTGTGCTTTTTTGTTTGATCTATTATTTTCTGATATTGGTTATATTTGCATATAATTTTTATTTTTGTCCATGGTTTATTCCTAACATCCACCAACTATCCAACACTCAACAAGCTATGCTTTAAACCATCAACAACGTAAACATCATCAGTGTTAGTTTTTCCATCAAGAGTAATAGATCCTATCCCTGTGATGTGATAGGCTGCATTGTTACCAACTCTAACAATACCTCCATCGTGATTCTTGAATCTAAAATCTTGTTCATATCACTAGTCATGTGACGTGAACATCTACTGCCTATTATCCAATCAAATTACTTTTCTACTTGTGAAACGAGAGCCTTTTCTTCTCTAATTTCTATGTCAAGATCATCTTCCTTTTTGGCTACAAATCGTAGCTCCTCATCACGTTCACTCTAAACTCTTTCCTCAGATTCCTCATCTTCATTTGCATACAAACAATTTCTAGGTCTTTTAGGCTTAAAATTTCTTTGATGCTTTCTTTTTTAGGACACTTGGATGCATAATGACCAAATTCATTACAAGTTCAACATTTAAAGATTCTTTTACCATCTAGTTCTCTTCTTACAAGTAGGGCTATACTTTCTTCAATCTTTCTGTCTTCTTTAGATTTGGTTCTACTATTGCTCTCAAAATCTCCATGAGTGCTTGGACTTCTAGATAAGCATGGACGAACCCTTAAGGTACTAAAAGCTGTCTCCACTCTTGTCAATTCTCCAAATTGTCTCAAACCAGCTTCTACTGCTTCCAATCTTCCAAGCAATGTTTCCTTGGTGAATTTCTCAGTACAAGGTATCAAAAGTTCAATCATTTGTGCTACTTTCTTGAATGGTGGTGTCAAAGTTTTAAAGATCTTCCATGCAACCTGATCTTCTTCCTTGGATCCACCATATGACTTGATCGCTGCAACAATCTCAGTTATCCTACCAACATAGCTTTTTACAGACTCATCTTCTATTGATTTAGCATCTTCCACAATCCTTTTGTTTTCCTTGGTCAAAAGCCAATATCATGGACCCATACATAGCAGATGAGTCTCCATGTTTTCTTTCCAGCCATCATAGTTAAGTCCACCAAACTTAGGACTATCTTTTCTAAAGTGACTTGCCATTGATCTTCCAAAGCTGTTAATCTTTCTCTTTAAGGACTTGAAGCTCTGATACCAATTGTTAGAATATGTAGTCCACTAATATAACTGAGAGGGGGGGGGGGGGGGGGGATCAGTTATTTAATTATTGTTGCAATTATCAACCTTATTAAATTTTAACCATATGAGCAATATAATCAGAAACCACAACAAGATACTCATGCACAATAACATCAAATATGTTAACTAGGGAAACCTTTGATCAGAGGGAAAACCCTAGCGGGGATAGTACCTATAAGATGACATAATATAAATATTTCTTGTTAGAGGATGGACCCTGGTAGGAGTCTATTAAAACATTTAGTACATATCAGTCTCTGTTAGGAGACTTTGAATCCTTGTTAGGAGATTCCAAACCTATTAGGAGTTGTGCCAACCCTGTTAAGAGTTGTGGAAGGCAGATGGACCCACTATCCAAACAACTTCTCGATACCAGATCACAAACTTTGTATCCAATAATCCCTTGGATCACTTGCATTTCTCAAATATTGTGCTCTTGTTCGCACTTGCTTGATCACTTTGCATACCATTCACACTTTACAATCAAGGAAAATACTTTCCTTTATACCATGTCCTCAAAACAATTCCTTGAGTTGGCCTTGAGGCTTTCCCAATTAATTATAATAGGACCACAATAAGATAATTAATTATTTTGCAATTACATATTATTGTCAGCTACAATTTATACAACTTTTCACATGTGCAACTCAAGGACTTGTGCACTCGTTGACATCATCAAAAGACTGCCCTCTGCCACTGTATAACTTCACGTACCTTGATTATATCTCTGGTAGGAGATACAATCCAATCATCAGAAACTGCTTATCGACTTATGTTACACGCGCTTAACCTCAACATTGGGACATAGTGTGGAACATGTCGTTAACTACGCATCACTTGAAGATCAAAACGCTGTCCGTACAGTCACGATCTCTGTTTGCTATTTTGCTAGTCTTCACAGAAACCATACTATATTGTCATCAATGGCAAACTTAGTCATTAATGCAGCATGTTAGTTATTCCACATGCTTACCAATGGTTAGGATACTTCCCCAAAGGAATATCATCAACATTTATGCTAACAGTTGTTGGTTTAGTTCAGTGTGGTGGTGGTAGTGTTCGGTTGTTGGGTTCGTCACTGCAACTTTATGCTGGTAGTTTGTGGTTTTTTGCCTTTTTGTTGGTGACAACTTGGCCCATTTGTAGGCCATTTTTTTCATGATGGCTAGGTTTTCATTTGTCTCCCAACCTGGTTAGGGGTTTTTAGTTTTAGTTTTAGCTTGGTAGTTGTTTGTTTTGGTTTTGGTTTTGTTTGGTAGGTATCATTTCTTGTGACCTTATTTTGTTGTCTATGGACTTGATGTTATTTTAATTGTAATGAGTCAGGCCCTTCCCGCTTTACTTAATCAGAACAGGTCAGTCTTTTGGTGCAACAACTACTGCTACTTGTAACTAGTGGTTTCAAGAGTTTGGTCATAGGTTGATCCTAGGCTGTGATGAGTAATGGTGGGAGGGGGATCATTGGCAGTGGGCTAGTGTCGCTCATAGGATTTGCAACATGGTTTAACATCCTTCCATGTCTTCTATAAGTCTAGTAGTTGTATTAGGCATTAGCATGTTGGTTTTTTGGTGCAATGATAACTGCTAATTGTAACAGTTTCGTCATAATGATTTTTGTACCAAATCAAAATTTATCTTCAAAATTGGAGTTGGAAACACAAAAGCTGTTTTTGGCATTACCATTCTGTTTGCAAGGTTTTGAGAAATCTTTATCGTCTAGCAAAATAAAGTTAAATCAAGTGAAAGTAGTTCCCAAGAAATGTTTGTTAGTGCATTTCTATAGCAGATCATAGTGGACCAAACTTTAGTTATACAGTCTAAGTTGCTATCTTACACATAAACTTAGCAAAATCGTGAAATTTAGATAAACTCAACAAAATCATGGAATTTTAATGTGCAACACAACTTTTGTGGCACATTATCATAATGCTAAAACAATGTTGTGGTGCAATCAAATTCAATAGATTAAATTCAGTTTGCGGATTGGCTCCAAATTTGGTCTTAAAAAAAAATTGGGCTTGGGTTTGTCCATACAAAACAGAGAAAATTCATATATATATATAGACACACACACACATTATATTCTCACTATTTCTGATTATATCTTCAAATCATGTGCACTTAATGGTAAAACATAATTCCTTTGTAACAAAAAAAAGTTTATCAATTTAATAATAGGTAGATAATAAAGCTTTTAAGATTAATAATAGATTCCTAGTCTACAAAATGTTACATTGCCAATAATTAGAAAATATGGCCCTTAAAAACATTTATATGTATTCATGGAATCAAAGCGAAGTGTATGCTGAAAACACAATAGAATTGAATCAAACATGTAAAGCATGGAGTATTCACCTACATATGATTAGGCATGAGTTATACACATGAATTTGTGATGAGTATGAGGTATTAACCTAACATATGGTGTAAAGCACATGAATACACATAAAGCAAGAAGCTTATAGCATGAGCATTTCGCTTAAATCACAAAGCATAGACGTGAATGCACGTAGTGCATTAAGTATGATTATACACATGAATTCACTCAACTCATGTAGTATACATGTAGTGCATTAAGCATTAATTATAGACACGAATCCAAAGAAATCATGAAGCATACATGTGGATACTTGTAGGGCAAAACCGTGAAGCATACATGTGAATACTTGTAGGGCAAAAGCATGAAGTATACACAATACATGTGAATATACGTACTGCAAAAGCATGGATCATATGCATGAATACAAGCAAGGCATGAATCATTTGCATGAATACATGCACAAGAGTATGCGTAAGGCATGGAACATGCACAAGAGTATACACAAATACATGTAAGGCATGAATTAGACAGAAGGCATTAAGCCATATAAATGCATGTAAGACATGAAGTATACATGTCAAGCATGGGGTGATAAATACACATCAGGTACATAAAGTAAAGCTAGAGACAATACACTAAAATAAATCATAGACATGTAAGGCATGAAGCAATACGTAAATATGTCACACATGTAAGACATAACCAATACATGATTAACATGCCAGACATGTAAGACCATTAGTCATGTAGAAAACACAATGTATAACCATGAAAAGCATGCATATAAAGTAAACATGAAGGAAGATTGGCTATATTAAACATGAAGTAGTTAAGGGCACATGCAAGCTTGACCTATTTTATTTTATTTTTGATCTACTTAGAAAAATGATGAATAGTTAACCTTAATTAGATGGCGATTATTGTCTCGCAGGCTGGTAGGAGTATGCTTTGATACTAATTGCAATACCCCCTTTTCATTTGCCCTAGAGTTTGCCCTAAAATCACAATTGCAACAAATTAGGGTTTAAGTTACATCTTACCAATTAAATGATTTTATAGCAGTGGACCTGAGGCGTGAACCCAATAATTAGAATCAATATATATAAATATATACAAATCCATGTGTATTCAATTACGGTTGGACAAACCAGAAATTGTGTTTTTTGTTGCAAATTCGCTATTGATTTCAAGCTTTTTTCAACCTAGGACATTTTTGTTTGAAACCGTAATTGTTGGGGCTGTTTTTTTTTTTTTTTTCTGATCACAGAATCTTGGTGGGTTTTTTGAGAGCTCAACTGGGTTGCCAGATTTTTTTGCGTGCCTTGATTTCCATGCCTCAATTTTTGAGCCAACAGATCTAGAAATTAATAACATTTTTTTTGAGTTTTTCGAGCTCTCTTCTAGGTACCCCTTCAAATTTTCTTGGTTTTTCATTTTATGCCTTGAAGTATGTGCCTTAACAGATTTTCATGCTTTTTCATTGAAAGAGGTGCTATGGGAGAGTAATTCAAAATTCAATGGTTGGAATTATGACACTTGAAAGTAGTAGATAATAACAATTTTTGAATATTTGAATACTGATTAGATTGTTCTGGGCGTTACACATCATCCAATTGCCCCTGGTAATGGTTATGATACATGGGATTTGAATAATTGGGAGGCGGCGATGCTTCTCAAATTATTTGTAGCTGATGATCAACTATCTCAGATTCCATTTTGCAAGAGATTTGTTGAGATATGGGCACATTTTAAAAATCTTCATGAGACTTTTGACAGAAGTACAGCTTTCTTCTTGAAGAATGCTTTGTTTTCTATTATCATGGATGAGCGAACATCGCTCTAGGCTCACCTGAATAGAACTCAAAAAATTCGCGATCACTTGTTTTCCATTGATTGCAAGATGGAGGAGGAGAACATTGTGGTCATCACTCTTAGGAGTTTACCCAAGTCTTGTGAGCATTTTATCGAGACTCTTAACATCACTTCTTTTTGTGTTGATCTGAAATTCACAGATCTCTACACACTCCTGCTTCAGTAAGATCTGTGGAAACAACAAGTCGGTAGCAGTTCCAACTCCACCTCCTCAGAGCAAGCCTTTGTTGCTAATTCCTTTCAGAAGGCTAAAGGCATGTTTCAGTAGTCTTCTCAATTGAAGTCCTCTACTCCAGCTTTACAAGGCTCCTAAAAGAAGAACATTCAATGCAACTATTGCCACAAGTTTGGTCACGTGAAGGTTGAATCTCAGAAATGCTTAGCTGCCTAATCTAAGCAATTAGGTTCGCGCCCAATGAACAGTGCATAGTACACTGAGCAGACAAAATTTGTCTTTTACGCCTTCATGGCTAAAAGACCAGCAGATCGTGTGAAGTCGTTTGCCTGGTATATTGATTTAGGTGCCTCTTGTTATTTCACTCATTGTCGAGACAAGTTCAATGACTACCGGCCTTAGATTCTGCTATTTTTGGTGGCGGAGAAGAGTACACCATTGTCGGCAATGGCAACATTCAAATTCAGTCTACTGGGAGGAATCTCATTTTTCTTGATGTATACTACGTTCTATGGATGGAACTAAATCTACTCCTAGTTAGTTAGTTGCTGTGACATTCTCCATGGTTGGATGTCATCTACATCTTTAGTTCACATAAGTGTGCCGCTGCTGATAGGATGACTCAATCTATTGTTGTAGTGGGTCTTGAGGATCATGGTATTTTCTGACTTACTGATTCTGGTGATTCTCGGGACATAGCTATGGCTGGTTGGGGTCTTCTATTGGTACACTTTGGCATCAATGGTATGGGCACTTAATCTCTCTTAGCTTGCTCGGAAAGAGCTTGTCCTCGATTTGCTAGAGATTTAGACTCAACAGCTTGGGGTTTGTGATGTATGCCAGATTGGGAAACAACATCACACACCTTTCACCAATGGCAATTTATGGCAAGCTTCTTAGGTTCTTCAACTTGCTCATGTCAATATTTGCGGCCCTATGGCCACTCTTGTTTTTGGGTCTTGGTATTTTCTGTTGTTTGTTGATGATTTTAGTAGAAAAATGTGGGTATATTTTCTTAAAAAGAAATTAGATGCATTTCTCATCTTTCAGAAGTTTAAACTTGTAGTTGAAAAAAGTGGGAAATCTATTATTACTCTTAGATTAGACAATGGGGAAATTGTTCTAATGAATTCTTTGGCTTCTTGAAAACTCTTGGCGTCAAATGCTAGTTAACCACACCTGACACACAACAACATAACAATGTAGTTGAACGTTAGAACAAAACAATCACCGAGATGCCTCGCTCGATGCTCGAACACAAACATGTTTTGAAGAAGTTCTGGGTAGAAGCAATTAATACTGCAGTCTATCTTTTGAATTGATCACCCATAATGGCAGTCAAAGTTAAAACTCTTGAAGAGGCTTGGTCAGCTCACAAGCTCATAATCAGTCACCTGAAAGCTTTTGGCTCCCTTGCTTTTGTTTGCATCGTTCATGCGTCATGCACTGAGTTGGATGCCAAGAGTCAGAAACTCATGCTTGCTAGATACAGTAGTCTTCACAGAGCCTACCACTTGATTGACATGGAGACATCTCGTCTCCTGTACAGTTGTGATGTAGTCTTTGATGAGCAACGAAGACCATTCATGTCGGTTTCTTCTGTTCTTGGTCGAACATGCCAGCCCATGGAGGCTCTTGGGAGTTAGACTTTCATTAGGTGCACCTGATGGGAGGGCTCCAGTAGCTCTTGCGGCTCCAATTATACAAGTGATCCCTGTACAGACACCTCTAGCTTCTCCTGCAGGATCACTCAGATTTGTAAATGTTTCACCTGAGTTTGATCTAGATTCTTCAGAGGATGAAACTGATCATAGAGCATCTCCTAATACTAATGTTGGTCATTCTCTTCTCTGGCCTAAGTGGTAGGCTAAGACACTTGCTGATCTTCGTGATGATGAGCTCATTGATGGGAGAACTGTATGGAAAAAGAGCAAATCTATAGAGTTTGTTTAGTTTGCCCCCATGGCCAACATTCACAGTGTGTTTGAACCTCAAACATATTTCGAGTCTAAAGGAACTCTAGAGTGGGAATAGGCCATGACACCTGAACACCAGAGCTTGCTGTAGAATAACACTTGGATCCTTTATGATCGTACGTTAGGGAAGAAATCCATTTGCTGCAAATGGGTTTACAAAATCAAATGCAAATCTGATGGTACTTTGGATAAGTACAAATCTTGTTTAGTTGCAAAGGGCTTTTCTTAGCATCTGGGTATTGATTATGAGGAGATCTTTGCCCCTACTACAAAGATAAGTACAATCAAATTATTCCTAGCCTTAGTAGCACAATTTGGCTAGAAGGTCCATCAAATGGACGTCAAGAGTGCTTTCCTGAATGGTAATTTTCACGAAGAGGTCTACATGATGCAACCTCTTAGTTTCAAGGTTATCGGTAAAGAACGTCATGTTCTGTGATTAGTGAAAGCTCTCTATGGCTTGAAGTAGGCCCTTAGGGCATGGTACATGAAAATTGATAAGTACCTCAATGATCAAGGCTTCTAGAGGAGTTCTTTAGACTCAAATTTGTACATCAAGACTACTGACAGTGACATCATCCTTTTGGTTATTTATGTGGATGATTTGATCATCATTGACAATTCGACATTTTTGATTTAGGGAATCAAACATAATTTATGCCAATCTTTTGATATGTACCTCAGTGATCAAGGCTTCTAAAGGAGTTCTTCAGACTCAAATTTATACGCTAAGACTACTGACAGTGACATCATCCTTCTGGTTATTTATGTGGATGATTTGATCATCACTGGTAGTTTGAC
This sequence comes from Cupressus sempervirens, assembly GCA_028749045.1. Classification (NCBI taxonomy): domain Eukaryota; kingdom Viridiplantae; phylum Streptophyta; class Pinopsida; order Cupressales; family Cupressaceae; genus Cupressus; species Cupressus sempervirens. Next base: position 746,461,992 of record CM053786.1, read on the forward strand.
ATCTTTGATTCAGGGAACCAAACAGAATTTATGCCAGTCTTTTGATATGAATGATCTTGGGCTTATGCATTATTGCCTTGATGTTGAGGTTTGGCAACAGTCTTTTGGTATATTCATCTCTCAGTCCAAATATGCCATAACATTGTTAGACAAATTCCGTATGTAGGATTGCAAGCCTGCATCTACACCCATGGAGAAAGGTCTCAAGTTATTAGCCAAGTTTGAATCTCCTTCCATTGATGATACTATATACAGGTAACTAGTAGGCAACCTCATCTACCTCTCTGCTACAAGGCTTGATATCAGCTTTGCAGTCAACTACATCTCACGTTTTATGACATCTCCTAAGGCTGATCATTAGAATGAAGGGCCTTGATCAATTCAACCTTGGCCTTTTATAGTTGCTTTATTACTATGAAGGGCCAAGATTGACCCATTACAAACTCTAATTAGGGTTGCCACACTATAATCCAATTACATGAAAGCACCACCTTGTGGGTCAATAAGAATAAGAGCCAATGAGAAAATAGATTGGGTAGAGGTGCCACCTCAACATCCTCATCTCATAGTTTTGTTCAATTTTTTGGTGACGAAGAAATATCTCTTGATGCTCAAGATTATCAAGCTTCAATTGTAATGGCATATTTCCAAATTGTTCATCTTCTCAATTTTTCTTGCATCCTTGCTTTTGGAAATTCTCTCATTGCCACGATATTGGACTTTCTTTTACTTGCCACCTTGATGTTTCTTTTGATGCCTTCACCTTGGTCTTCTTGAAATGATGAAGTATTCATGGAGTTGGACTCCTCCAAGTAAAGTCTGATATTTCTTCTCCTTGTTCTTTGCCTTCGTGAATTCCATCTTGATCGTGCCTTGAATTTGCGCTTTGATAAGCTGATTTTGAATCTCCTCCTCATTTGAAGTGCTCGAGCTTGAACTCATCCTTTGATCATCTCTTTGCTCTATTTTACCTTGCAAAAACAAAGGAGGAATTGCATTGAGGTCACAAACTTGACGAGTATAAATGAATTAAAGGAAATCTGAAAGCTTGAAAGAAAAGAAGCTGTATCTATATTTGCTTTAAATCAACCTTATCTATATCAAAACAAAGAGGGAAAATGCATTTCGATCATCAATTTTCTTTGGTTCAACATAAAATTTTCCTTTTTTGCAAATCCTAAATTACTTCTTCATTTGTTTCTTGCAATAATTTGTCAATATTCCAGTGGGATAACATAAGATTGAATATAAGGAGAATTTAGTCATTCAATATCGGGAGAATTTGATCATTTTTCTGATTTTGATATAGAATGACCCCAACATCTGATTTCTCTAAATTTCTAGGTTTAATTGAGTCTGATGCTTAAATATCTGCTCAGATTTAGGTCTTCTCCACCAGTTTACACTTTTGAAGAAAAACAGTGAATGAATATTACTTCCTAAACTCCTCAACATTGTTTTCTTTATCCTGAAGTTGCTGTCCAATTGGGAATCACTGCTTTAGAAGGATACTGCTCCATAGAAGAGGGAAGTCTGCTCAAGTTGATGGAGAAATAAACTCCTCTTATATAGACGACTTCAAAAGTGAAGAGGCATGCCGCTAATTTGGGATGATTTGCCTCATTTGGACAAATAAAATCATTTTGATTTAATCCTTCAAATTTCCCACATAGGCTAACTTGTCTAAGGCAAAATCCTAGTTTCGTTGACCAAATATGTGTAAAGAAGCCTCCTTTTGACTCTTACCAATCTGATTTGTAAACCTGATTGAGTTGGGCGGATTAATTCAAGGTTTGTTCATTGAGTTCAAATCACCCTCTCATCTTTACTTTATTTTTCAAAATTCACCCATGGTAGAAGTTCTTTGTTCATAATCTGCATTAGGAACCACTTTGGTCTGATTATTGATTATTACTTTCTCAAGGTTTCATTCTCATTCCATTTTGTCCAATTTTGAATGATTGGGAGTTGGAGATATATGTCAAACATCACCCAATTGAGGGAGGAAATCTGACATGAGTCGGGATTTTGTCCAAGTGTTGGGGTGGAAATTTCATGTATGTTGGGATTAATAATTCCAAGAGGAGGGCAGATTCTGTCCCTCCCTTGGGGTTAAGAATCCTAAGAGGAGGGTGGATTCCGCCCTTCCCTTGTGATTATGAATCTTAAGAGTGCAGATTCCTTCCCTCCCTTGGAATTGTTCCTTTGCTTTTCTAAATTCCAATGTTACACCAGTTTTGGGGTACATCGGGATGACCAGACACCAAGATGAGTTTTGGGGACAAGGGGAAAATGGACTTCATCTTTCAGGACGACAAGGGAACGGCTAGGGGACAGTGGCTAGGGGAGGATAGGGCAGGGAGGGGTGTTGTATAGTATATATATAGAACTTGAAATACTTGTTATGAAATGAAGTTTCTCACAAACCAAATTAAAATACTTGAACATAGCAAAATTGCATGAACATGCAACATAGTAACATATTACATACCCCATACCCAATAATAACAATCAAAACTCAAAATTCAAATAGAAATCCAAGTACCCATTCCAGCGGCAGCATGGTTGGGAAATGTCGGAGGTGGAGGGTACTTGCGTTCGCAAGGTACCCGGTGCGGGGACGTCGTAGGGATGGATACTTCGAGGTTTGGGAGGGGGGTGCGAGTCCCCGTGTTACACTGCTAAATTCACAATTCTATGGGGCTTGATTTTTACTTTCAATCCTCTCATCCCACTTGTTTTGAATCTGATTTTGTTTTATTGTTGTTACAATCATTGTGGTTGCCTTCAATATCAATTTGACTTTCATTTGATTTTTTCCTGTTCACTGCTCTAAACTAGGCGACAGAAATACACCTTTTGTTGGGATTAGGAATTCTAACTAGGGGGCAGATTCCGCACCTAAGTAAGGATTCATCCCACTTTTACTTAGTTCCACTTTGCTCATTCAATCTTCCTCTTACATTTCACATTCCACTTTGCTAATTCAGCCTTCCTCTTCTTACATTTTACCTTCCACATGACTTCCAAGTGGGATTTTAATGCTTTGTCCAATTTGATTTGATAACTTGGAAAGTGAGTATGGAAAAATCATAACTTGGAAGTCAATTTCTTTAGCTTGGAGGGTGAAATGATTTATATAAAATACAACGTTTAAATTTTAAGTTATATTTTATATAAATGCTTTCAGGATGTTTGAGATAGGTATCAGGTTCATACGAGTAATAATAAAGATTTTAGATTGTGGGAGTTTCAAAAAAAATTCCAAGACATCTCTAAATTTTAGGATTCAGCTCAGCTCATCAGTGTTATCCCCCTAACGTTCGTTGACCTTTTAAGATGAAAATTGAAATTGGAAAAAGTATTTTCAAAAAGGTTCTCATCTCAACACAAATCCTATGATTCTAACTCCACATCCCTGAATAGCTTAGCCCACTTGACTACCCAACAAGCCAAAGAGGGGGTCCGATTTGCAATGGGGCAATTGTGTGAAAACCTCACAACAAGTAGCATTTATAGATTTTAAGAGTGATTTAGATTTCTTCATCTTGTACGGTTCCCATAGATCATTTCTTAACATTTGGCAAAAGGCCAAAAATTGTTAGGAACCAGGGATTGTTTTGGTGGAGGGTTGACTTGTGTAAGATCCACAGATATAATAATTGCAATAATATAATATATTAGACACATTATGGACACCATAAGATGTATGTGGGCCAAAATACTCTAATATTCAATATATGCAAATATAGAAATAACTCCTGATGTAAGGTAATACCATATGGGAGAAGCCACTCCACATTGTATCCCCAACGGGTCACAAACACATAATATTCAGTTCTTCACATTTCCTTAAAATGGTACTCATCTTTTTTAAAATAAAAGATTTTCATTCAATTTTGTTGCAATGGTAGTGATCACATGTGGACTTCTTTGTTAGCTAATTATGTACTTTGTGGGTCCATTGATTTATTAAGTAATGCATAGGTGAGAAAATCATGGATGAAATGGCTATGCATGGAAGTTAGGTGCAAAGAGAACTTAAAATTATGCTGTCAAAAATCCCACAAAATAGATTGTCATTTGAGTTGAGGCTGGATGGGAAACTCGTTAAATAATTTTCGGATGAGTGGAAATCCCTTTGCTGCCATCAATACAACCTGACAATAGTTCCGTTAAGGTGTTTTGATATCTATGCCATAATGGTTGATCTGTGGAAGAGATATAGACCCTGCGATGTTGGCATGAAGAGCACCATTACATTTAGGGCTATTCGATTCCAACTACTCATCCAAGTGTGACATGTGAGGATGATTTTGCAGCGTGGAAGGAGATGCATCTAAGTTTTATGTAAGCTCTCTTACCATCCAATTAAGAGAGTTCTGTGGTGCAAATGGAGACAAGAAAATGTAGTTTAACTAATATGCATATTGTAAGGATGGAGTCTCTTAGCAAAGCCAAAAACAGCTTTCCTATATTTTGACATAGAAGTCTAAAATAAGACAAGGATGAATAGAGGGGGATGTGATGTAAAGATGCAATTGAATATCTTACTAACTTTCGTTCGTCATCAATTAAGTACAAATACAAATTTTATAATAAGAAATAAAATACATCACACTAAAATATGTGATGCTTCAATACATGGAAGATTTTTTGAGTCGCAAGATAACATGTTTGAACGGTGGAAAAGTACATCAAATATTATTAGATTATGCTCTTAAAAGGCTTTGTTGTTTGATGCATCTTCAGCGCATCACAAAATAATTTAATATCCTTCTAGAAATCCTCTAGGGTATTATTGGAGTCATTATAACGGTAAGAACTCCAACCAACTTCCAGGACCTTAAAATTGCACTATCTTTTTCCAAACAAGAAGTATAGAAAAAGAGGGAAATGGTGTATCCACAATAAGATGCATGAAAAAAATGAATTGGTGGGATTTTTTTGAAAAGTAGTGATCTAATAAGTTTAGAAAACTGAATGTTAATCAGAAAATCGCTGAAAATATAAACATATCCTATTTTAATTATGAATTTAGGTGTACTTTTTGAGTTATAATTTTTTTCATAGATTAAATAACTGTAAAGCAAATTCTAGATTTATAAATCGGATTTTTGGTAGTAGTTTAATTCCCCAAGCAAAACATATTTGTTTCTTTCTGAAAAATGTTTTAATCAGCTTTTTACTTTGGGTTCAACAAAGCCCTTTTTGTGTGCTAAAATACAAAGTACATTTTTAAAAATATATCTGCAAATATCACTTATTTGTTCTACCTGTTTGGAGAGCCCATATGAAGGGAATGGAATGCAATTTCATAATTGTAAATTATTGCTGTCTTGCATCTTTTGTCTACTCATTTTTAACTATGTTGTCCTCTCCATCTTTTTTTGTCGTTGTTATTCAGAAGAGACAGAAGATTCATCATGCACGCAATGATGAGCATACAAAAGTGACGAGTGAGGATCTTGCAGGGCAGTTTGCTATCAAAACTTCTGTGCCAGTATATGATTTCTCTCTGCAGCCATATACACCTTTTGGTTCATTTTTGCCTGGGGTTCATCCAATATGTGGCATGGTTGCTTCTATTCAGACAGGAGAGGCATTGACACAAAATACTGATAGTCTACCAAGCATTTGCAATGATACAAGTTGTAAAGTTGATTATATTAAAGTGCACTTTCCAAGGAAGAGAGTTCGTATAGGATCAGAATTTCAGGCCAAATTACCTGATTGGGTTGGTCCACTAAAGAAGTCACCAGAACAGAAAGGTGATGGAGATTCTAGTTTCAAGCACTCCATGGATGATTCTAGGTGGCTCCTTAAACCAATTTGGCCCATGGAGAACAGCGATGTGGTGGTTAACGAGGAGCGAATTGGAAAAGGAGGGAGGTCTGATGAATGCTTTTGTGCTTTACGAGGCTCTATAGAATGCGTGAAGTTACATATTGAATATGAAAGAGAGAAACTCAAGAAAGAACTAAGTGTTGCCTTTTCAGAGTGGAGATTTGAGGATATGGGTTATACTGTTTCAGAGAAGTGGAGTGAAGAGGAGAAGAAAAAGTTTTCGGCTTTGGTGAGATTAAATCCTGCCTCTCTGGATAAGAATTTCTGGAACTACCTTCCAACATGCTTACCTTCGAAAAAGACTGAAGACCTGGTTAGCTATTATTTTAATGTTTTTGTTTTAACACGTAGAGGCATGCAGAATAGGGTTGAACCTTATGATATAGACAGTGATGATGATGAATCCGAGGTAGCCTCTGCTGAGAATGGAAATGTAAAAGCACTGAAACATTTAGGAAGCACAAATAAGGTTGGTATGCTTAATTTTGATAATTCAGAAAAAAAATCTGGTAGTCAGACTCGTTGTGTGAGCAGTCCCAATTTTAGTTTGAAAAGATTGTCAGCATGTGGGGAAGGCACTAGAATGCTACCTCATTTAGAAGATGATAATTCCATTCATTTTCAAAGCAGCATGGAGTGCTTCCTCTGAACTACACAATGGAATACCTACAGACATTGCAGGAAAAAGATTTTCAAGGTTTTGTTACTGTAGAGAAGCTTAACTAGATTGCTGAAAAGGTTATTATATTTATCATAAACTGCTTGACAGGGAAATTCAGGAACTACAAAGGAGATAATGGCACTAAAGTTCATGAGTTTACCCCTGGGATTTTTGTCATTTGAAGCTTAAAAGGATCCTGTATACATTATTTGGGAATATGCAGAAGATTTCATGGTGATGGGCTGACAAAGTTCTACTTTTGGTGATGGGCTCACAAGTTCTATAAAATGTTTTTAGCCAGCCCATTTTGGAAATTTCTTGAGATGACAGGCAATATCTCAAAGCCACATGCAAAAAGAAATTACTTACTGGTGTTTTCACATGTCATTGCGAAGATAATTGGAATGGGTCATATTTTTATAGCTTCTGGAATTTCACATGATTCTCAGGTCAGAAACTATTTTTTATCAGGATATTTAAGCTATATCTGCCACTAAAAATTGACCATGAGATCTATAATTTGAAAATATCCAAATATTTTAGCGTCTTTGAGAAGCTTAGAAAATTGTGTTCTCTATTCTACTCAAAATATTGCTTATTTATATGGATAAATAATGATTCAAGAAGTGGAATTGAAACCCACTCTTAATGGATATCTAAAATTCTCTCATGTTTCATTTCCTGCAGCGGGCTTACTCTATGGAGCAGAATTGATGAATGTGAGATGTTAACAGACAGTGATGACAGCCATATGATGAGTTGTTTCGTTCCATGCATTTTGGATAGTACTCCAACATTTGGATACTATTCCTGCCTTATATATGTTTCATTACAACCAAAGTTCTGGTTCATGTTCTTGTCTATTTATTTTGTCACTACTTCGCTTTTGTTAGCATTAGTGTTGCGTCATACATTTGATTCTTCTTAAAAGGTTGTACCTCCTGAAGGGTCAACTGCCATATTGTATTTATCCATTGACTTTTTGTCTTGGTTGAACTCAATGGCTGTCCTTAGTAAGGAGCAGTTTCCCTCCAAATCATTATATTTGGTTCAAGATGAATAGGTAATCAATCAACTCCTTAAAACACATCTATAAAATCAATGGATTGGCTGATCGCTGAAAAGCAACCCCCTTGCCCTCCCCCTCCTCTTCGCATATTTATAGAACCTACTCTTGACGCCTGTCTCACATGCATCCTTGAATTCTCACATCCTGATGAACAAAACTTAACACAATCATATCCACAAGCATACTAGCTACTGTAACAATATGCTAGAGATTTGTGAATAATGGGAAGTGACATAATGTACTGTGTCAATTCCTTGAGCTGAAGAAAGGAGCCTCCTTTTGCACCCTTTTAGACCTAAAGCAGATAGATCAAATATAGAAAATTAACTATTATAAATGTAAGTACTAAGTTGGATGTTTCTAGAGATTCAATATTGCCATTTGAATTAAAAAATAACTTATGACAAATCTCCCCTTGAACTTTGTCTCTCAACTTACTATTTGGCACCATTTTATCCATCCATGTAATAACACCTTCATCAATGATGCACCAAATGATTTCATAAATATTTTTCCTCTTTCCACTACAGTAAAGCAATACAGTCCTTTGGCCTTATCAATGGACTCATAAATGGTCATCTAAATATTGAAAACAAATCTTAAATTGTTACAAAATTAACCCTTAAGTAAACAGTGAATAGACTATTTTATTTCAAGGTCAATATATTCAGCCCCAACCTTTTAGTAAAAGATAAAACTACAGTAAAGCAATACAGTTCTTTGGCATTATCAATGGACTCATGAATTGTCATCTAAATATTGAAAACAAATCTTAAATTATTACAAAATTAACCCTCAAGTAAACAGTAAATAGACTATATTATTTCAAGGTCAATATATTCAGCCCCAACCTTTTCGTAAAAGATACAACTACAGTCCTTTGGCCTTATCAATGGACCCATAAATGGTCATCTAAATATTGAAAACATATCTTAAATTATTACAAAATTCAAGGTCAATATATTCAGCCCCAACCTTTTCGTAAAAGATACAAAGACTTCATGCGAGGCAGCTATAGACTTCAAGAACACCAATGTGCCATTAAGAAGGGAATCTTATTTCATCCACTATCCAGCCATTTGAAAAGATTTATAACCTTTTCTCTGTCATACTTTCTTTTGATTATCAAGCAGCCTTGTAGTTTTTACGGCTTCCTAGAGTAGTCCGTCCCATTCAATTCTTTAGCTGGTGGAGTCTTAAACCCCTTACACTCAATTGTCAAAAGCATTCACCAATCCTTTTTAATATAAGTTTTTTGCCACATTGAAGGGTAAATTATTATACTATAGAATATGACAAATCTAAATGGGCATATCACACCTCTATTCAATGAGGTAGTTTACTATTAAGTTTGCAGCTTCAGATAGCGAGAAAGAGCCGGTAGTCGTTAAGGTTTGATTTGAATTGTATATATAGAAGAGATGGGTAATTATGATCTGCAGATATGTGTGTTCGTATACATAATGGATTTTCTTTTGTTTAGGTAAGAAAATAAATTTCTTTGTTATTGTAATTAAATCGTTATTATTATGAATACGAGTCTTCCTTTGTATATCAATAGTGATCCTTGGAAGAGCGATTGGAACTCTAGTAATTTATTTAAATATAGTATACTACTGATTTATTTTTTCTTGATTGAATGAATTACTATTTCTTTTTATTAATGGATAGCCTATATATATCGAGAGGGGCTTTTTCATGCCACCCAAGCCTCGTGGTGTGGATGATGAAAGAATTCGGGCCACCGAAAGAACACGTGGTGTAGAACTAGATAGATACCGACTCATCAGTGCTGCCAGTGCTTCTTTTGTCCTATGCTTTTATGCCAGGATATTTATCTCTGACAATCTGTGAGGTTGATACAGGAGATATCTTCACATTTTGTCCAAGTATTTTATCAAGATGGTATTTTAAGTCTACAGTCTCGAGCTATCACGAATTTCCATGCACTATCTTTCTACCTCTTGTTTCTGTTGACCTTTGAACCTAAACAAAATAGTTGGGTTTTGAAGATTTGGGCCTAGGACTTGGTGGTACTTGCTAGGACTCTTCAAGATTTAGCTTGGCAAGTCAATTTGGCAAGCTTTAAGACACCCAAGTCAGTCTTGTCAACTACTCAGAGAGTCTTAAAAGATGGTGGAACGTAGTTGACATCAAGATATAGACTGAACTTTTTTTTGGTCATACACCTTGAACAAACAAGCTTTTAACCTGAACATGTATAAATAAATAAGCAACTTATAATGCATTGCAAATGCAAGTTTTGCAAATATTAAGAGATCATTCTAGTTCATACTTATTATGTGGTATGAGTTGTATGATAAGGATTTTGATAATCAACCAAGGACTTCTTTATTCATATGTAAATCCTTAGTTGAATTCTCGTACATTTATTTGCATCAAATGGTATTTGAATAGGGATTGTTCTTCAAGGTCTAGAGGAGATCAAAAGATTTGTAGAGCTTGCTCTATATGTAGTGTGGCACCAAGATACAGACTAAACTTTTTTTTGGTCATACACCTTGAACAAACAAGCTTTTAACCAGAACGTGTATAAATAAATAAGCAACTTATAATACATTGCAAATGTTAAGAGATCATTCTAATTCATACTTATTCTGTGGTAGGAGTTGTATGATAAGGATTTTGATCATCAACCAAGGACTTCTTTATTCATATGTAAATCTTTAGTTGAATTCTCGTACCTTTATTTGCATCAAATGGTATTTGAATAAGAATTGCTCTTCAAGGTCTAGAGAAGATTAAAAGATTTGTAGAGCTTGCTCTGTAGTGTGGCCTATAGTCACAAGATTGTTTGACCTATAATCAATAATATCACTTAGAAGAGTTGTTGCATAGCACATTTAAAAAATAAATCTATTATTCTTCATTTCTAAATGCTTTTATTCCATTAAGCTTTTGCATGCATACAATACATTGGTATCCTCATCTAGAGCATTGACTGCTACACTTGGGAACCAAATAATTGATACCATAATAATTCATCTTGAATACCACATCCAACACAATTAGAGTATGCAAAGTTTGACGTTGAATTGGAAGATACATTAGAGTATCCCAAGTTGCATAAAACAAATTTTGATGGATGTTGACATGGCATAAGATACAATCCACATGATGTTCAAAGACGAAACTCCTAGGGCTCTTTGAGAACAATGGACATTTTTGTTCAACTGTTTCTTGAATTTCTCGAATAAGTAGTTTTGTTGACAACCATTAGGTATAACTTTTAGTAGCTAGGTTACTTTGGATTTTTAGGGAAATTAGATTTTCACGGTACGAAGGAAATAGATGAAAGTGCAATAGACAATTGACAGCTGCGGAGATTAGTTAGTCACATTTTTTACTCTTGATGTGGAAAAGATCAACATTGCAATTTTGAAAGCCCATTTAATCAACCAATAAGTGGTGGTAGGAACATACAGAAAGAATATACGACTCACAACAGGAAAACTTTCTAGAAACCTTCAGTGATTGAGTCTTATCCTTAAGATGTATTAATGCCTACTATCAAGTGATGTCAATAATAGCAAGGATGACCAATCAGCTCATGACCTCATTGATCCCTCCACGACCTTCAAGAAAACAAAGCTGGGCACATTTGACAAGACCCGAGAGTTCCAGATTGTGGACGATGCTTTCATATTCCCAGTCATCCGTCACATTGAGGGTGACCATGCGAAGAAACTATCTATTGAAATTGTTGCCAAAGTCAGCTAATTGGGTGTGTACTACATTCAGTTTACATTAATTGAGTTTTCGAGTAGCATAACGACTGGTGTCTAATCGTTCACTCTAAAAGTTTTCCAATCTTAAAAACGACAAATAGTCAAAATAAAATCATGGTTATAATGAAAAATTAAAATATAGTATATTTTAATTAATGAAACTAAGAATTTAATTTTTATATTAAAACTCACATTTGTATAAGAAAAAATAAAATGTATTAAAATATTAAAATATTTTATAAATTGTTTAATTTTACACAGTTAAAAATTAAGTAATTTTTAATTATAAAATAATATCTATATAATTTAATATGTACATTTGTAAATAATAAGTAGATGTAATGCATATAAATTTGATGTTGATGAATAAATATAATGTAATAAATAAGAAATAGAATATAACTATTTAATTTGAATACATAGTTTATAAAAACTTAATAATAAATTACATATATTTTAGAATTGAATTATTTCTTTTTTGTGGTTATTTCCTTTAGTATGTTATTTTATTGTAAAATATAATTATTAATTTAATATTAAAGTATATATTAAAGTTTTAAATATATTTAAACTAAATGATAAATTGTTTAAATATAAAATATTAATAATAGTAAATGATGTAATTTACTAATTCTAACACTTATTATACATATTACAAACACTATTATAAAATATAATTAAAAAATAATATTGTTTAATTTATTTTTACAAAAATAAAATAATAGTAATAATTTAACTAATTTTATTAAAAAATCAAAGTTTTAAAAAAATTATAAATTCAAATATAAAGATATTGCTATTGAGAATTAATATTGATTAGAGATGTTATGTGAGGTGGAAGTTAAAATGATATAAAAAATAAAATCTTATCAACTTGTCACAAAGATAAAGTTGTAATTAATGCATTCATTAATTTGTTAAAAAAATTTGTATTTTTGTTGAAGAAAATTAATTTTCTCCCCCACCAAAAAATATAGTATGGACCAATAGAATGAATGAAAAATGTGATTTATAAAATAATAAAAAATTACAAAAAGATATAAACATTTGAAGTTTCTTATAATCTTTTAAATTCTTTGATTTGATTGGTTAGTGTTAATGTGATATTAGGATGACATGAATCCATAAGTATTCCTGCCATAGGCAGGAACTAACAATGGAAGAAATTTATGCTATGCAACTAACATTGAGTCAAAATCAAATGACATAAGAGACAAATCCATCACATCAAAGAAGGCTAGTTTAAACAAGAACAAAGTGTCTAAGACAAGTAAATGGTGGGTAATACAAATAGTCAACCACCCAATGTAGATTTGAGATAATAGCTCACAAGTGAAGTGGAAAACAAAAATCTTGAAGTTGCTTGGTCTTGACAGAACTACTATTCTAGATGCAAAAGCAAAATCACTATTTCATTTGTACATGTAGGTGCAAACTAGTCAACACTAGCAATATGACGAGCATTATCTCTAAAGCTAGTATCAAATAATTAAGTTTGCAAAGCACATCTCATATGCAACTTCATATTTTAAGGTTTTTTTTAGTTCTTGTCAATGTTTGTGTTATTCTTCCACCCCAACTAACTAATTTTTGATATAGCACCATTTGATTCTAGTGACATAATTCTTGTGCATTCCTGCATGCATTGTTAGCAAGGTGTGTGTAAAATCAATTCCTAGAGCATCACCATATCACTAGTTTGTAAGAGATTATATTTATAAAGCAATTTCTTACTTAATACATTCCACACAAACTCTTGATTAAAAACTTGAAATTTTGTTAACACAATTGGGATGCTTCTCTTTAAGGGTCACTTCTTGTGCATTTGCATTTGATCACTTTGTAGAACAATATGAAATCTTACATGTAGCTTCTTGTATGATGCACCACTTGTACAACAGTAAGAATCATGTCACATGACTAGAACTAACTCTTTACATGATAAATTGACAATATTTCATTTTGCATAAGTAGGGGAGAGGACCCAGTACTTGAATGGGTTCCAATGGTTGTGATAGAAATTGTTTACTTTATACCTACACTTACTGACTTAATGTCCATTTTTTTTGACAGCATTGCACCAAAACCTGTGACTTTAAAGTTGTTAGTACTGTGATGATTACCAAAAAATGAATGAAAATGTACCTTTTGATCTAAAAAGTAACCAATGATGTGATGCTATATCAGCTGTGCAAGTATGGGTACCCTTTTTGCACGACTAAAGGTCTCACTTTTTATTTAGGTTGTTTTGGACAACTTGGCAAAAAGCATGCTGATGTGGCATCATAATTGATGATGTGGATCTGAAAGCTTAGTTATAAGTAAAGGACTCGCTAAATAAGCTGTTGTAAAAAATTGGGAGTGATTTGAAATTTCCACGTAGGATTTTGATAAGCGCAAAGTTAGGGTGTTCAAGTACCGGGTCCTCTCCCCTACTCTTTTAGTTAAATTTTTGAATAATTTCTATGACAAGGAACCTTTTAGCACATTTTGTAACCATAATGCATTTCATAGGAAGCTTAATGGCACACGAGATTTAAACCATTGCAACTAATTCAACTTCCATAACAACTCTTCACTTTTTTGACATTGCAATGTATTGTTTGTAGGATTAGTTAGCAAGTAGATGCGAGGAAGAAAATAACTTGGTACATCTCCTTTGAGAATATGCTATTGACAAAATACATTAATAAAATTTTAAAATAGTTTTATTAGTCTTCCTCTTCTAAGCTAGCACTTCCATTTTTCTTCTACTTACATACAATGCATATAGATCCTTATTTAAAGCATTGTCCCTTGGGCCACTTGGGATACAAATATTTCTAATCAATTGTTAATGCCATAGAGGAAGATGTGATACTATGAGAGGATTTGACACAAGAATTTGCAAAAACATATTGAGCAAAACATTGAAGACAGGGTGCATGATGCTATAGTGAATGCATGCCATTAAGGATGTGTCTAGGATGAGCCAAGATGAAGGAAGGGAAAAAAATAGAGGGTTCAATTGAAAATAAGAAGATTATTTTTCTTTACGCTCTAGCCTATGTGCTATCTAATTTTTCTCAAAGGAGTAAATTAATGTGAGGTTTTGAACAACTTATGTAAGTTATCAAGAAAATGGGAAAATTTGTGTGAAAGTTAGATAAAATTTGCCTTGTGGAGAACTTATCAATGAAGGATAGGTACTAAGTTGAGATCATCGATGGTTTTAGTAGAAGCAACATGTAATATAGGAATGTTTCATGAATAGGAGGATGCTTTGAAAAGTAGATGCTTTATATGTTGACAATATGGTGATGATAATATGTTCATTCATATGTGTTGGACCTAGCATTGAACAAGCAAATACACAAGAAGATTGCCTAATAGAGATATTGAAAACAAGCATAGTTGCAAGAAGAAAAGTTGTTGGGAGGAAACTTAATTTGAAGTGGATAGAGTATGATGGAGTAATGCCTACTAAAGGAAGAAAAAATTGAAGAGGAATTATTGATACTTGTAGATTGCAACTATATGGAGTTACACATTGGAATTAATTCAAAAATTAATCATCATTTGCAATAACCTATCAAGATTAAATATATCATCTCCCTAACAAGGATCCCAAGCCCAATTATGGGTAGAAGCTGACCTATTACTATTGACTTGTCATTTACTATTCACGTTTTAACAAATTGGGGCAGTCCCCAAGTCAAAACATCTATAACCTTACAGTCCATGAAACTCTATGTAATAACACAAGATGGGATTGATCCAAAGAGCAAGAAGACCTAGGAAAAATATTTCTTTCTTTTGGACACCAAAGGTACCATAGGAAAACGAGGCCGCAAGTTTACTAAATATTGTCAATAGATTCTAAAGACTAAGAATCCTTCGAGACAAACTAAGACATCACCTCAACTGCAACCTCCTTCACAACCTCCTCCACTTTTTATTCTTCATTGACAAGGTCCTTTCTATCCAGGTAGCCTTGGAACCACTGAGTACCATCATATGATAGGTCTCCCATCTTATATCGTAGCAAAGCATTTCCTTTTTGTAATCATGTGATTGCCATGCCTTTGAATCATTAAGTAATCTTGCGGTAGGGGGACACTTCCCCATTTATCAACATTCTCCATAACCTCAAGCTCCCTAATAATACATTTCCTCATTAGCTTCCTATAGTATCCAAAACTAAATATTCATAAGTATCTGGCAACATCATTTCTCCACATGTAGGATGGAAAAATCATTGCCATGGGAAAATTTGATATTCGAGGGTTATGAATACTTGTAGAGGGTCGTTATACTCTCTCTCTCTCTCTCTCAAACACACACACTTGCACAAGAAACCATATTCTAGTCGATCCTTTGTAATGAAGGCACTTCAGAGGCCCAATTATTATTATTATTATTATTATTTTGAGCTCCAATTTTTTTCCAATCAATAGTAAACTAGAATTAGATGGCATTGGTAGAAAATGAACATCTGGGTGGTTGTTAGAATGGATGAATTCATACTTTTTTTTGTAACATTACACTCAAATGATAGAGACATTAAATCTAACCTTAGAACTCATCTGAGATCCACAAATTTGAGTATGCATACTCTTGATGAATTATAAAATCCTTTTTATCATCTAGAATTTGGATGTGTTATGAATTAGAAAATCATAATGTCAAAAGTTATAGGTTGACTAGTTGCCACATGGACTAAATATTTTTTTTTTGTAACTAATATATATCTTGTCATACAATGGGAACATGAAAAAATATATGTACTAGAAGATTCCAAGACCTATTCCCAAACATAAAACAACATCTCGATGAAGAGGCTTGGCGCTTATATCAATATCCATGAAAATGTGTGCAAAATAGAATTCCCATGTAGGAAGTGGAAATTTAAAGTTTCAAGAAGCGCACCAAACTGCTCTATTTATTCATACAATATTCTTTGAATAAGGTGACGTGATAGTTTCTTAAAGGTGAAATATATTATAATTTTCTAGATGTTTTTATAATTATATATGATAGTTAAGTGTTTTAATGACTTTATTTTGATCATATTAATGATCTAGGGTTAATGTATCATATGGTAAAATATTTTGCCAGATTTTTTATGCTTATTTAATTAATTTTAGCTGAGTTTGGTATTTTTTAATCTCCTCTGAATCTATTGATTTATGACATCTTTTTCTTTTTTATCTCCTCTAAATCTATTGATTTCTGACATCTTTTGCTTCAGTTGATTTATGTTGATCTTTTATGTATTTCATGTTGAAGTTGATTAGTGTCATCTTTATGCCATGATTTATGTGTGACATCTACTGTGTCATGTTTGCTTGTATTTATGCATGCCATCTTTCTTTGTCCATGTAAAGGGAGAGGTAATAATAATTTTCAACATGAAAACTATACTCAATATGATGATATTAAACAACCTATACCTTTTGTCATTTTATTTTCAAAAATTCACATTAATACTTATGTGATTAATGTAACTTGTGTATGTGTGCAAAGTAGCTTCTACTTATCTCAATTATTGTTTCTTTGATGTTAATTGACTAAATGCTACATGAAAAAAGTTTTAAATCCTTAAAATTATTTGAATATCTTGGGATTTTATAATTTTTTGAGTCCTTGCCAAGTCCGAATGTTGAGTCCAAGTTTGAGCTCAAAACTAGCTTGTCAAGTCCGAGTCTTGTAACTATGCTCATAAGAGCTCTTGTAGAAAGTGATATTCTTAGAGATGATATTTAAATGAACAACATTAGTATCTCCCCTAGGTTATATTTTGTTAATGAGGATAGAGTCAATACTCCAATTGATATCCTTCTGAAAAGAAATACCACATTTGAGAATAATAGGTCCTCTCCTCTCAAGGTGTCTTAGTGCAAGAGACTAAGCATATTCGTATAAGTACTTCTTTAGATCCTCTTTATTCTCCTAAATCTTATCTTTCCCAATAAAATATTTAAAATAATATGATTTTATGCATTCCATCCATGTTCTATCTCCTCACATAAAATAGATTGAAGATGATTCTTTTGATTAGTCTTCTTCTTTCTAACCTAATAAAGTGGATGCGAATAATGATAGTAAGATTCAACGTCTATTAAAAGTGATCAATCATCCACATATGTACAATGCTCTTTTCCATAAACCACAATATGGAAGCCTCTACCTTCTCAACTAAAGACCTATTATGATGTAGGAAACCACATTTTTTTTTTTCTAAACATGGATATAGTGGACAAGGTCTTGGAGTAACATAACAATTAATAAACTTCTATATATATATCCTCCTATACAAGTCACTAAAATTGATATTGGATATATAACTTAAGCAAATATTTCTCCTATTTCAAATCCAAATCCATCTTCACCTCTTTTACCAAAAGAAATAAACATTAATAAATATCACTTTCCTTAGTTGAAATATTTATTTGGAGACTTAAATATAACAAGAATATTAAATTTTTGTTTCACAACTTTCCCAAGAATCAAGAATCAAATAAAATGTTTATTTACAATTATAATATCTTCACCATCTATGAATAATAGCTTGAATTAATTGTTGATTCGAATGCGTAAAGTTTTGCACCAATGTTTCATATAACACTATGTGATCCATCATCAAGATCGCTTTAATCTTGATGATGGATCATAGAATGTGAGCTGAAACATTGATGCAAAAATTCAAACTATTGAATCCACAAATAATTCAAGCTAAAAATATGCATTGTCTTTTTCATCATACTTATACGCATTCTCTTGCTAATAGTGTTCAATTTAGACCTTCTTTTTAAAGATTTAGTAAATAAATGTCTCACAATGGATCTTACACTTTTTCTTAATATTAATGTTGTTCATTAGCATTCTATTTGACTCTTAGGTTTCTCCTCATAATGTAACCTTACAAGTTTTCCCTATTGAAGGATCTTTATTTTGCATAATGATAAACTTTCATTTACAATCATACCTTGCGTGCAACATGACACAATGCAAGGTCTAGAGAATTCCCAAATGAGATGTCCAAGCCCCCAACAATAACCACACAATAGAATACAACATAAGATATAATACCAAATCGCAACATCTTTATTCATAAAATAATTGATTACATGCAATGTGACGGGTTGTAAGGCCTTCCTGATTATGGACAAATACAAAGCAAGTAATAGTTCTGCAAGATCCCTCAAGATAAAACCCAAACCCTAGCTAGTCTAGAAAAATAATCTGATAGAAACTCCAAGCAAGATATAAACTTGTTCTCACAAGCTACTAAGAAATCTCCTTGTTTCTTAAGTCACAATTACTATCTCCGTTGACAAATTATCTATCTCACGTTCCTTCCTGAATATCTTCTATACTTCCCTCTACCTCCATCCCTAAACACCCAACCCCTCCTTAAATACTTAATTGACCACAAGTTGACTTGTTGCAAATAAAATAATCTAGAATAAAATAATCATAAAAATGCCTTAGTTGGCTTACAACAATCCTTAAATACATAGGATAAATAACCAAGATCCAAATAGGTCAACACACATCCCTACAATTTCTCTATGCTGTGATCACACACTATGTACATTAAATGCACCATGTTGACCAGTCAATCTCCCAAAAACACCATTTAGTGATCCAAACTACTGACCATCAAAAAATCTACTGAGAAAGCCAAGCATTGCCGAGAAAGCACATTCACCGAGCTCCCACAAACATCACTAAGCATAGGTTCCACCAGACATAATATCAACTGAGCACCACAAGCTTCACCGAGCTCCTCGAGGAAAAATACAACCAAGATCTCCCTTGTAGTGATCGAGAAACACCTTCTTCAATCGAGTTCTCCAAATTCAAGATCAAAACCACTCCATCATACAGGAATGCAAACTACCCCATGGTGCTCTTGCATCAAACACCCTAGGTGCAAAAAGATGTTCTTAATAGTTGGAAGAACATCTTCCAAGATTTAACACATAAACCCAAACTAGTTCTTCAGATACATGTCTCCCAAGTCATCAACTTGAAAAATCTTTCCTTCGTTCAACTTATGCCAATCCCTTCCTAAAATATAGAACTTATTAATCTTCTTCTTCACATCCTTTCTCACTGTTCCACAAGTTTGTTTCCCATGCCTATCTCCAACCCTTCCAGAATCCTTCAACTCTACTCGCCTACTGAAACTCCAGTTTCACCTACCAAGCTCTACATTCTGTAATGGAATTAGTAAAAATTTCATACCACTCTTCTCAACAATAAACACATTCTTGACATAATCATGCACAACCCTGCAATCATATTGCCAAGGTCTACTAAGTAATATGTGACAACTAATCATGTACACACAATATCACATAATGCCTGATCAACATATTGTCCAATCCAAAAAACAACAAGACATTTCTCTCTCACCTCCAAAACATGTTCATCTTCTAACCAACCAATCCTATAAGGACGAGGATGTCTCCCTCTTTTCAAACCAAGTTAATGAACCATCTCCTTAGAAACTAGGTTATCAGTATTACCACCATCCACAATCACATTCCAACATTTACTTCCAGATTTACAATGCATTCTAAATAAATTGTACCTTGGACAAGGTTTCAATACCCAGTAACACTTTTGAAACCAACAAGTTATCCTCCTGCTCAAGCTCATTTACTAAATCTTTAGCCTCATGCACCACAACAGTTCTTTGATCAACATCCTTTTGGGAACATTCAAAATCTCTATGTCCTTCACCACAATGAGTGATCTTGCTTCTCATTCCCTCAAGAACTACCTTGATGTCCTCTCTTAAGCTTATCTTCTACTTTCAGAGCATACTAATAATCACCCTCAATTGAATCAATCTTCAGCATACCAATCTTATCTCGAGTATTGAATCATAGGCTATTGACATACCTAGCCACCTTTTCCTTAGAAAGTCTTTGTGTCAACTTCTAAAACTCATTGGTATAATCCTTTACAAACATATCCTTCTATTTCAGATTCTACAACCTCTTCAACAACTCAAGTTCATAATCAACAGGAATGAACTTAGCCTTCAATTTAGTCACCATCAATCTCCACTAAGTGATCTTAGTTTCACCTTCCTATTCTCTGCCTCATTGCAATTCTTTCCACCATAAAGCTTGTCCTTTCAACTTAGTCTAGGCCAACCTCACTCTGAGAAGATCATTGATATCCTCTAACTCAAATTAGTCTTCCAACTCACTAATGCAATCAATCAAGTCTTTGAGATTCGAAGTACCTAAGAAATTAGAAACATTCATCTTATGCTTCAATTTTCTTTGAGCATTAGATCTATCCAATTGACCATTTTTGTCTTCCACAAATCTCTCCATGTGACTAGTTTTGTCTTCTCCACTAGATCTAGTAAACTCAAATTATTCATCAGCTTCCTCATAACCATCTTCAGTACCCACACTCCTCGATATACCAGCTATAGCTCTCATGATCTCAACGACCATAGCATTCTTCATCAGCTCCATCTTAGCTTTGAAATCTGATTGAAACTTCTCTATATTATTTGACTCCACAACATCACAAAGATATGCAATCTCCCTAGGGTCCAATCTTCTCTGAGGCATCTTCCAAGACCTTTGTAAACTAAAGGCAACAAATCACCACCTAGATAAACCTTGCTTTAATAAACTTCACCCAACCCAAGCTCTTGGTGAAAACTACCTCACCTTAGGTGATCTGTCCACACGCTCAAGAAAGACTAGGCTATGCTACTACTTGACGTAGTGCGAGGCCTATAGAATCCCCAAAGGAGATGTCCAAGCCCTCATCAATAACCCACAAAAAAAAAAAAATACAACACAATATATGACACCAATATCAATTTCTTATTCATTAAACAACTAATTACATGTAATGTCTCGGGTTGTAAGGCCTTCCTGGTTATGACTAAATATAAAGCAAGTAATAGTTCTGCAAGATCCATCAAGATCCAACCCAAATCCTAGCTAGTCCAAAACAAAAATCTAGTAGAAACTCCAAGCAAGATCTAAACTTATGCTTGCAAACCACCAAGAAATCTCCTTGTTTCTTAAACCGCAACTACTAGCTCTTCTCACAAAATTCACTATCTCATATTCCTTCAATCTCTTCTACTCTTCCCTTTGCCTCCATGCCTAAATACTACAAAACCCCTCCTAAAATACTTACACTATCACAAGTTGGCTTGTTGCAAATAGGATAATCTAGAATCCAAATAACCATAAAAATGCCTTAGTTAGATTACAAGAATCATTAAATACACGTAGGATAAATAACTAAGACCCAAATAGGTCCACACACATCCCTATGATTTCTCCACATCACTATCACATTATAAAACATTAAATGTACCAAGTTAGCTGATCAATCTCCCAAAAAAACCATTCGATGAATCAAGCTACCGAGCATCAACAAGACACCAAGCAAACTGAGCATCGATGAGAAAGCACATTCATCGAGCTCCCACAAACATCACCAAGCATAGATTCCACCACAAAAAGTATCAACCAAGCACCACAAACTTCACCATGCTCCTCAAGAAAACTACAACCAAGAACTCCCTAGTAGTGATCGAGCAACACCTTCTTCAACCATGTTCTCCAACTCCAAGATTAAAACCACTCTAGAATATAGAATTGTGAACTACCCTAGGATTCTCCTACATCACAACATAATAATACCTTTCCTTCACACTTGAGAGGAAATATGTCTTTTCTAAATGAGGATGTACAAATCGTTAGAATGCATTCCACATGGAGAGCATGATGGGAGGTAGCCATTTATATGAACAGTGCTAGGGAAATGCAATAAAAGTTATTGGATCACTTAAGATTCCTTTATTATTTTAATTCATTTCAATTAAGTCTCTGCAATACATGTTATTGGTGATTGATACCAGAAGGTTTCCAACTAAGTGTCAAAGCCATTACTAGGGTTTAATTAGATCTATTATGCAAATTAAGTGGTGACAAGGCCTTAGAGAACATAGTTCCATATCACAGTTTGAAGCTTAAATGAATCTTATGGCCATTCTATGAATGTATGTCTTGATTCTCATAGAATGAGACCATAAAATATTGTATCATGATTTACTAACACAAATTTGCAGTGATAAGTGGAAACAAGGGTGTACACCATGTCAAGATTGTCAAAACTTTAAGGAATTTGGTGCCATGGCTATAGCAGCAAGGGATCTATCTTAATGATGGTAATTTAAAAAAAAGTTGGAAGTCATTTATTTATGTTTTAGATTACGGTAAAAGAAAGTAAAGATAAACATTAAAGCACCACTAGGTTTTACAAGGACTTGAAACCTAAATTTAAAACAAATCAAAACTAGATTTTATAGGGACCTGAAACCAAAAGTTTAACCATAAAAAATGACCAGGTTTTAAAAGGACCTAGAACCTATAGTTTTAAAACATGCTGAAAAGCAGAAGAAAAAAACTAGGAAAACCACCCATACCAGCAACCAACAAACCCACTCCACAACCAACACCTAGAATAGTAGCTCTTTGACAATGTTTGCCACCTCTTTACCTACTTTTGTAGTACTCTAGATAATGTTAGCTGGAGAAGTAACATGAGCCTCAAGAGCCTCAACAACCTTTTTCCTTATGCTCCGCCTGGTTCTCTTACTAGGTCCACCTGGACATTACCAAGAGACATTATCTCCTCATTAATCTTCTTACCCAGATTGGCTACTGCCACATAGATTAAAGGTGACATGTTCCATTTTTTGACCAATTTTTTTAATAAGGTGACGAAGCTCCTGTTCATACTCTTTAAGCTTATGAGGGATGTTACCAATTTGCACTTCCATCTGGGTTGTCTTTTCTCGTTCAACATCTAATTCTTTCTGCATAACCCTAATTTTCTTCTTGAGAACCATTAATTAATAATACAACCAAGAATTGCTTTGAAGAGAAGTCTCCACTTTAAGCTTAGTAGTGTGAAGGAAGGAGAGTTTAGCATCGTGGGAGTCATCCCTCCCGTCAACCACATTCCTAGGCTCAGAAGTGGTCATAGTATTGATCTAGGTATCAATATTAATGTCCATATTCTCCATCCTTTCCTCATTTTCACCTTTACTCTAGCTATTATCCTTACCCATAGGACCTTTATCTTCATTCTCCTTACCAGTTTCCTCCTCTATTTTCTCCTCATTGGCATTATGAGAAGGGTGATCACTTTTTTTATCATCATCCTCCCCAAGTGCTTTCGACCCCACATTTGAGGTAGTATTTCTATCTTGACTTCCCTCCACATTATCTTTACTAGAAGAAACTCCTTTACTCCTAGAGTAGCTATCTAGGTTAAAACTAAGATCCCTCATTTCCGTTTTCTCATCATTGTTTGAATTCTTAGATTCAGTAATTTCCTCAACATGTTTCTTAGTCCTTTCCCATTTGAAAACCTTCTTGGTAGCACTAGCCCCTTCTTCCAACTTAATTCTCTTATAGTGGGTCTCACTTCTAGTCACTTTCGTTTTCACAAGAACTAAAGAGGGCTTTATAGCCTTACTTTTACATTAGTTTTCAATTAATAAAATTAAACCTTCATGAAGCACATGATGCGACTCTTTCTTTCTATGTGCATAAAGGCTAAGAAGCAGAGAATATTTTATAAAAAATGAGAAGCAAATCCTATCTTTGTGCCTAAAATGATTTAGGAAAACAAAGCAAAATTTATGGAGTCTCTTAGCCCTACCATCAAGAATAAAATACTCATGGATTCAAGACAACACATCCCTCCAGATAACTTTAATTTGATTTAGTTCGTAGAAATCTCTATTCTTCTCCAAATTGTTCTCTTCAGCTTCTGTCTTTGGAAATTTCTTGAAAGCTGCATTGGAGATGCTAGTTTCCTTACTGAATTCGATCCCTTCCATAGAAAATCCCATAACCTTAGAAATAAATTATTTAGTCAATTTCACCGTGACCCCATGCAAAGTAACCCTATCTTCAAACCATTTTTTGAAGAAAGTTTCTATAATGTGGGGTTTATACCTATGAAGTCTCTCAATGTAGGTCGTCACATTACCTTTCTAAAAAATTTCCCACACATAGGCCTTAGCCTTCCATGCCCTACAATTGCTCAACTCTTGCTTTCTTGGTTCCTCGCCCATCTAAAAAACCTAATAATCTCTATAAAACACCAGAGTAGCAAAAACTAGAAAAGGTAAGAAAGTAATGAAGGTTAGCGAGAATGTAAGAAAGTATTGAAGGTTACTGAGGAACAAATAACTTTACTTACGTGCCAAACACAAGTCATAAAATTGCAAAGGTACTTCCTAGGGAATCTCAAATTATCCTCCATCAACCCACCACTCTTCTTCATAAATTTTCCAATCTTAGGTAATCTTTCCTTCTCTAGCATGTGTCCTGTCATTATTAATAATCACTGTTAGCTCCACGTCCTTGCATAGGTCAGCATGCCACCTCAACTTGCTCTCCTAATAGACAACTTGATTGGCAATCCAATCGGCAATAGAATTACCCTCTCAAAAAATATGGTAGAATATAACATTATCAAATTTGTTAATAAGGTTTTTGATTTCCTTAATACTTGCTTCAATAGTCCAAGTTACTAGATTCTTGTTATTAAGCATATTAATAATGTTGAGTGAATCTCCTTCCATCCATAGATTCTGATAACCAATTTCCATAGCCAGCCTCATAGTATATAGCGCTGTCGTAGCTTCAACTTTATGGCTAGTAGAAATCCCAATAGTGATAGCAATAACATCAACAATTCTACAAGTATGGTCCCTCAAATTCACTCCGCAATCAGTTTTGCTAGGATTGCCTTTAGTAGAACCGTCAAAGTTACCTTTAATCCAACCCAATGGAGGAGATTTCAATTTAACATTTTGCCTCTAATTAGTTTTGATTTTATAGCCTTTAGTCTACATAGGATTATTGATTAGGAAGTCATAACTAAATTTTCTATAAGACTTGAAGTTTTCCTTGATTTCTCTAATTATATTATGACCAAGAACCTACTTAGGAATTTTTTTGTTTCTAAAAATTCTATTATTTCTTTCTTTCCAAATTCCCCACCAGAGATGGGGAAGAGTAATTTTCCATAGAAAACTAGTGTTAGCCTCCTTAGATGGACATGTCCAACTTTGGAAGCACTATCAACATTTCTCTGTTGTACCCAATCTAAATTCCAGTAGTTAAAAGTGTAACTCCACACTTTTTGACTATAATTTCAATTTAAGAAAAGATGGTGAAGAATGAATTTTCATGAACTGGAAGTGATATTTTAATAGGGTTTTGAGAAAGTCCCAGTTGTACAAGATAATTTGTGAGGGTTTTGTGGTTTGTGTGTTTAGACAGGGTGGCTAAATAAAATAGTATTTAAATCATTTCATTGAGACATAAGTGGAGACTATCTAAAGTTATAGGATCAGGGGGAAAATATTCAAGGGTGTTGTTTCGTAAAATATGCCTAATTACACATTAAAAATAGTCAATTTGATGATTTATGGGTGTATGTACCAAAACATCTATGCCTAAGTTTGAGATATGTTGTAAAGAATACAAATGGGTGTCTAAATCCATCTTTACATTGTCAAGTGTTTTGGGGGTGTTTTGAGTAAAATTCAATAAACATGCTTTGGAGGCCTAATTGGGAGCCAATAGGCTAAAATAGGACAGCTTGGTGAAACTAAAATAAATATTTTTTTGGGGTGCATTATGTCTAGAAAATAAATTTGATGCTAAGGAGACCTTAGGAAGGTTTAGAATGAGCCACAAGGGTGGTTTAGAATAAGCCATAAGGATTGAAAGAATGGAGAAATGTGTTGGGTTATTGGACATATTTTGGAGTCTAGTTGTCAAGGGTTCAATAGGCTTTGCACCATTCTAATATCAGACTAAGGCGAATCCTTTTAGAGAAGGGTAAGTGCACATGTTAGAAGAAGATTTTGAAACCTTGGAAGAAGAGGCTCAAGAAATGTCTCTTAGGATGACTAATGTTGAACTTGGCAAGATTGTGACAAAAAAGGCAGAGGAATATAGGAAGATGAAAGAATAATTAGAAAGGTTGATGATAAAGGTGGGTAAAAGGTAATGAGATAGTGAATAGGGGGATCATGAAGAAGAAGGGTGAAAAAGGAGAGAGAGCACCAAGGAAAGAATTGGATGTTGGGAATGCAAGGATAACCAAGTTTTTCAAGGCCATTAAGGTAAGTCTGATATTCCAATTTATGATCGTACAATGAATGATGAAGATTTGGCTTATTGGTTTAGTCTTGGTAAAAATTAGTTTGATTGTGGAGATGTATAAGATGACCAAAAGGTGAAAGTTACTAAGTTAAGATTGAAAGGGCACACATTGCTTTGGTGGGATTTCTTATAGGTAGATGGGTGGAAGAAGAGAGTACCTAGAATTACTACATGGTCGAAGATGATGGAAAAAATTAAGGAGAAGTTCCTCCCTAAATATTACAAAGTACAGTTATGCAAAAGAATCCCAAGTCTAAAACAAAAGGATGTGGATGTCCAAAAGTATACTAAGGAGTTTTATAAAATTGACATCAGGGTTGCACATGATAAATATGAGGAGGAGAAAGTGGCAAGATATCTAGTGGTCTAAGGTGCAATATACAAGATGAATTTAGTATTATTCTACCTTGTACTATGGAAGAGTGTTATAAATCAACCATCAGGGTTGAGGACAAGCTGAAGAGGAGGAAAGAGAAACAAGGAAGTGGAAGAGGCCATGCAAATAGAGACAGAGGCAATGAAAACAATAAAATCTAGGGGAAGACCAGTAGTGATAAGGAAAATAATCCTAATTATGATTAGAGAAGTGGATAAAGAGGTGGTGGAGGATTTTGTGTAGGTAGAGGAACACATATCTTCACTAGGAAATGCTACAATTGTGGTGAAGAAGGGCATCCCTTCTACAAGTTCCTTGAAAAAGATGCCAAGAAACTTGTTAGAAGAGTGACTTTTTAACAAGAAGGGGAAAACAAAGAAAAATGTGAATGTATTTAATTAGAGCCATATACTCAAGGTGAATTTCTCATGGTGAGGAAGGGATAAATTATGCAACAACCAAGAAGACCAAAGGTACTATCTTTAGAACTCACTATATAAGCCAAGGCAAGATATGCAAAATGATAATAGAGTCAGATTCTTTTGGTGATCTAGTTTCCTATGAAATGGTCAAAAATTTACATTTGAAGAAATTTGCACATGATAGACCATATAGAGCCTCACGGGAGCAAGGTTATGTAGAGTTTTCCATTGGTGAGTATAAGGAGAAAGTATTGTGTGATACAATGTCAATGAGATGTTGTCATATCATCTTTGGAAGACCTTGACAATCCCTGAGAAGGACAATACATGATGAGTACAAGAATAATTATCTTGTTCATGAAGATGGTAAAGAGTTCATTCTTAAGCCTTTAGAAAATAGTTCTTCATGTGAGTTGAAGGTTAGATATTTTGGCAAGAAAGAGTATGTTGATTTGCAAAATCTCAACAAGAGAAAGAATGTGGCAAGAAACAGGTTCGTGGAAGTTTATAAAAAGGGTAGAAGATAGTATGTTTTGATAGCAAGGGCACAATAAAAAGGTTACAAGTTGATGAGGTGAAGAGTGGAATAGTTGTGGGACAAATTTGTGTCCTATCATTGTACAAGTAAAGGATAGTAAGGTTCTTTCCATGGAGAGCATAAGAAAAGGTCATTTTAACATTAGGATTGACAAGGAAGTACAATTTAAACAATCTTATGATAATTATCTTGAACAACAATCAAGGGATGTCATTAATAACACACTTTATTTTCACACTTATAAAAAAATTGTTCTGGGTTCTAGGAGGTTGGATGAGAAGTTGTTATTGCAACATATGCATGGGAGAGGACAAAGTTGCATAGTCCCTTCTAAAATGCTTGAAAGTGTCAAGCCAAGACCCATTATCTCTTGGGGCAAGAGCTCTTTTATTGGTGTGGAGTATGGTGCATGAGCAGTACCTAATACAAAGATGAAGCATATGAACACCCTAGGGCAAGATGGAGGTGGAATTGGGTCCAAGGGACTCAACTAGGAATTTTCGAAGTTCATTATGAAAATGGAAAGGAATGAATTATATGTAGTGTCAAATGTCCTAATGGTCTTGATAAGGACCATAGGATCAAAATTTTAAATCATATAAAGAAGATGCCTAAATGGATCAAGTAGGAGTCTAAGTGATCAAAAAAATTTAATAAGGTCACAAAAGACCATTTTTCTAAAGTTAGATGTATTAGGAGTTCATATTAAACATGTTTATAATTTAAATTTTAAAATAACCAACAATTAGTTAGATTAAGATGTGAAATCTTAAACTAGTGGATTAGTTGAGTCCTAATATAATAGAGATGGTTGATCAATTTGGGAAGTTAAAATGAAGATGTGTAAATCCTGTAGAAGGCATTCCACATGGAGAGCATGAATAGAAATAACCATTTGTACAAAATGTGCTAAGGAAATGAAATAAAAGTAACTATTTCACTTAAGATTCCTTTTTTCTAAAAAATTTCTTTCAATTAAGTTTTTGCAATAATGATTGGTGATTGATACCAGAAGCTTCCCAACTAAGTTGAAAATTCATTAGTATGGTGTAATTAGATCTATTTTTAGGAATTAAGTGTTGATAGGGCATTAGAAAGCATAATCTCATATCACACTTCTAATTTTAAATAAAACCAAGGGTCATTCTATGAATGCATGTCTCGATTCTCATAAAATGGGCCCAAAACTCATTGTATCATGATTTACTAATATAAATTTGCAGTGATAAGTGGAAACAAGGGATGACACCATGCCAAGATTGTTGAAACCTTAAGGAGTTTGATGTCATGGCTATAACACTAAGGGATTTATCTTAATGATGGTATATTTTTATTTTGGAAGTTATTTATTTATGTTGAGTACAATGTGAAGAATCAATTGCATGGATTGGAAGTGAGATTTGATAGATTTTTGAGAAATCCCTAGTTGTAGAGAGTACTTTGTAAAGGTTTTGTGGTTTGGGTGTTTAGACAAGGTGACTAACCAAACTAAGACTAAAATCCTTTCATTTAAGCCATAAGTGGAAACTATCGAAAGTTACATGACCAGGGGAAAAATATTTAAGGGTGTTACTTTGTAGAGAAACCAAATGAGTGTTTAAATCCATCTTTACATTGTAAGTTTTTTGGGGGAATTTTGAGCAAAATTTAATAAACAGGCTCTCGAGGCCTAATTGAGGGATAGTAGGCCAATAGGCTAAAATTGGGTAGTTTTTTGAAATTGGAACAAATAATTTTTTGGGTGTGTTGTGTTTGGAAAAGTGGGGTAAGATTGTTAGGATAAACCACGGACATAAATAAAAACTACATGCAAATATAACCAATAACAAAAATAATAGAACACACAGAAATGAACACAAGGCACCAAGATTTAACGTGGTTCACCCAGTCCCTGGGCTACATCCACCAAACAGCAAGTCCGATCTTATTACAATCTAGTGATTACAACCGCTTTAGGGTTATAACATGTCGGCCATATGTCGGCCATAATATGTCGGCTACCATGTCGGCTACTTCCAAATTTTTTTTTTTTCGGGGCATCAACCCCACTATTTATGAAGTATGTACAGTACTTTCCTGATCAGTCACCACAATCTAACAAAGATAAGTCCAAGGAGATCTTAGGAAGGTTTAGAAGAAGCCATAAGGCTTGAAGAATTGAAAAGATTACTTTTTGTGCAAAAGAATCCAATTTAAAGAGTGAGGAAACCTGTTGGGATATTAGGCATATTGTCTAGTCTAGTTGTCAAGAGTCAATAGGCTCTACGTCAATTTTTCACCAATTTACTAGATTTCATCAATTTTGCACCAATTTACTAGATTTCCTTAGAGACAATGCTTTCCTTTGTCACCCTTTTTCACTAATTTAGCAAATGTCCTTAGAGACATGTTTTTCTTAGTTATTCTTTTGTACCATTTGTAGACACCTAAAATTGTCCAAATCCCATTTCATGACCAGTTAAATAAATATTTATTATTTATTTAATTCCCTTACCTTTAATTAAATAAAATTTATATTTATTTAATTATGTTCATCCTTTCTTGATTTAAATAAACTAAGGTTTATTTAAATCCTAACCTATTCCCCTTGCATGCTAACCCATTCACTTTAATTAAGTACTTCGTTTACTTAATTAATCCCTTTTCTAATCCAACTTGGAATTAAATATTATATTTAATTCTATTTGAGCACATGGCTCCTAACTTTAACCCTCACTTAACCTCACTTTCCTAACCTAACCCATGCATTAGTTGCTTAGTGTTATTTCCTTGATTACATTTTTATGCAATACATTTTGGCACACCCGGTGGGACCCACTTCACGGGTTCGAACTAACGATCTAATGTGTTTTTGAGAATTTTGTGAGCTTGTAGGTTGAAGGCTTGCATTTGGGGATCAAGTTTCACGAGGAACGTCTAATCGAGCTATAAAGCCCATCATCATGTTTAAAGGATAGAAGGGAAGTTTTTTGACATATAACACTCTATATTTCATTTCTTATAGCTTTATTTTTAAGTTCTAGAGTGTATATACGTTGAATGTACTCTTTATTAATAGAAAAGCAAAAAATAAAATAAAAAAATTACTCCTTTGTTAATAGATAGATAAATTTATTTTTAAAAAAAGAAAAGAAGTGGAAGGTGGGTTTTCTAGCTTTATTCTATTTATGTTTAAAATAAAAAAAATGTTGCTCTAGTTATACTTTGCTATATATATAAATTGTTCAAAAAAAAAGTGAAGGGGATAAATAAAAATAAGAAAAAAGTTTTGTTTTTTTAAATCATTTGTATATAGTCTAAGTAGGAAGTTCAAAAAATCTAAAATCTAAAAAAAAAGAAAAGGAGTAAGTGTTGTGTGTGCAGGTTTAAGCAGCAAGCGACACAACCACCTGCAAGCGGCGCCACCCCCTGCGAGTGGCACAACCACCGTAGCAGCGCCCCCTGCGATCTCTCTGCAACTCTCGGTGGCTCTTGCGACCGCTCCCCGACATCTTCGCCCCTGCACTTCCCTCCTTCTCCGTCCACGCGACACCGCCGCCTCCACCACTCATCTTACCACCCGTCGCCGGCACCACCTCCCCTCGTGGCCGCTACTTCTGTCACTTCCGCGGCTGCCCTATGTCACTGTCGCCGTTGCCTGTTCCTCACCCACCACTCGCAGCAAACCTGTGGCCTGCCATCCTCTCCGCCCCGCGGCGCCGCCACCTGCGACCACCCACGGCAGCCGCTCTTTCCTCGCCGCCCCTGTCTCCCGCGGCGGTCGCTCTGCCCGTGCGGCCCTCGTTGCTTCGCCCTCCTTCCACCTCGGCTCACCACCTCCCCTTCAGCCTGCTGCATCCACTCCCTCCCCGTCGAAACCCTTCCACTTCTGTATCATCTCCCGCCGCAGCTACAACCCTACTCCCACTGCTCACAGCGGCGCCTGCTTACACCGCCCCCCCTCTGTTTCGCTTCCTGTGACATCCTCCGCTCCTCTCTCGTGCTCGACCCCCGCAGCCTCAACTTCCCACCACCACCTTGCCTCTCCGCTCGCAGACCTTTGAATCATGTTTATATGTATCATTTTCCTTCTAATTTTTTTTTGAGATGATTTAGCCTTTAGTCGTAGCCACAGCGTGCAGAAGTTCTTTTTCATCCATAACAAGATTCAATTACCTTTTGTTCAGTTAATTTGAGTGGCTTGTTTGCCCTATTTTCCTTGTATCAGTGGGGAGCTAATTTTTTTTTAAAGAAGATCTAAGCTTCAACTTTTCGGAATTCATAAGAGTCCAAAATAGATAGAATTCCTTATGTGGGTGATGCGAATGTCTCTTTTAATATTGCTCATCTTATGAATAGTAGCATGTTACAATCTTCAGGAAAAGAAAAGTTGTTTATAATTGGACTATTCACAAATGGAAAAAAAATTCAATTTTATTTTAAAATAATAATAATAAATATTTCTTTTTTTCAGAAAAATGTCAAAAAAAAAAAAGAGAAAATTTGCTTGACGTACTTCTAACCGTCAAATTTTTGCTCGCAAGTCATTGATGTCAGCACTGCATCAGCAGTCCACATGTCCTTTTAAACCATAAAGAGCAGTCTTTGGTTTTTTGCTCATAACTTGAGCATATGAACTCCGTTTTCAAAAAATAAAATATCACCAAAAAGCTGATTCCGAGCCCATCATCTTGGTGCTAGTTTCATGAGATTTTGATGTTGTTTTGATCCTTGATTTTGCTGTCAAAGACCAAACTTTGTGTTAACACTTTCATTGTAGGGTTTTTGATGCACTAACTTATTTTTTTGCAGGGATATCTTCTCACTAACCATATTGCTTGCAGGTTTTGCCTTACTTTTGTTTTGGGATGAACTTTTATGCTTAAACACTCATCTTTGAATGCATGGTTAAATGCTAAAACAATCAAATTCAATCTTGAATGCCTTAAGGGAATGGACATGTATGCTTAGACTAACAAAACATTTAGAATTGGTGCTTAAAAAAAACTCACACAATCTTGAATGCCTTAAGGAAAATTGATTTCATTTTCAAAAATCTTGCTTATGCACACGCTCGGTTTACTTTCTTGTTGACGAACTTGTGCTCTTCATTTATGTTGACGACGATTTCAAGTTGGAAGGAACATTGTATGGTTTAACCACATGTGTCTTCAACATAGATTACAAAACCTAAAGTTTCATCTGGAAAGAACGCGTGTTTGTTAAACCCCAAGGCCACTTATGTATTCTCTCCCCTTGCGCCTTTGGGTGATCTTGGGTGCACAAGAAATAAGTGGTCTTGTTTTTCTTTTTTAGGAGGCCTGCTTGGGGATTTCATCACCTCTTGGGATGACCTCAACTCTAGTGTTCTGGCGGAGTATAAAAATCAAGAGGTGAATCGAAAGACACCTCTCTTGGAAGCATAATATTGTCACTCTTGGCTAAGCCCCAAAGAACATTATACCTTTGGGAAGTGAAGGAGGAGATTTGGGTTACCGTCTCCCCCCAGCTGTGTGGCAGTATTTTCTTTCATCTACAGATTTGGGCCTCACGTACCTTGCATATATCGAGGATGCCCTCTAGTTGATCCTTGTACATCCTAGTTGCAACCTTTATAGGATTGTTGGTGTGTTTGACGTTCTTGAGTGTTTGAAACACACTTGCCTTGTACATATTTCATTGTATATATTTTGCATCTCAAATTTGAAAAACCCAAAAACATTATAAAACACAAAAATCCAAAAAAATCATAAAACATAAAATCCAAAAAAAATCATAAAAGTTCAAAAATCCAAAAAATCAAAACATTTCAAAAACAACAAAAAGAAGCTTATGTTTTCTCCGTCACATCTTCTTTTTATCAAAGTCATTACCCTCATACATCTCTCGTCTTCTTCATTCAAACCATTACTTGACATCTTAATCATCTCTATTCATCCAAATCATTTCCTCGTCTTCCTAATCATTCAATCTAATCCATAATCTTCATCCTAATCATGGTTCATAATTTGCATCAAGATCTGATTCCCTCATTCAATGATTCATCCTCACGATTCTTCTAATCCAATTCCTTGTCAAATTTAGTCATTTCTAATCAATTCTTAATTCAATCCATTTACATATTCCTCCATAATCAATCTTTCTAATTTCATTCAAGTTTTCTTCTAATTCAACTTTTCATCAAATCTTCTACTTTGGACATAGGAGCATAGTCATAAACATTGGACTTTAATTCAAATCTAACATTCACTTGGTTGCAATATCATAGGGTTTTTATCAAATCAAATCAGACCCTAATTCAAATTAAATCCAATCCAATCAATATCAAATCCAATGCAATCAATATCAAGTCTAATCCAATTCAAATCAAATTAACACAAAATCCAAACTTGCTCCTAGTCCTAAGTTTATATTCCATCCCTCATCAAATCTTTCATCACTCTTCGTCTAAAATCTATGGATTTGAATTTTCTTAATCAAATGGTTGACAATCTTCAAAGGCAATATGGAGTTCTACCTCCTGTTCAACCTACATATCAAATTCATCCTCAACACTTCATATTCAATCCATCTCATGTTCATTATTCTTCTACCTTTGACAAGGGAAATCCACCTCACTATCCTTCACCTACATATGATTCCATTCATAGCCCACACACTTCCTCAAACACAAATGACCTTGCCAAGGAAATAGAGAAACTAAAGAATTATCTCTTAGCAAGTCAACAGAAAGAGGCCACCTTCCATGCCATGTGTCCTCTTCCCCCATGTTTCAAAGACCATAGTCCTCATGTCCCATCCAACCCCAACCCTCCATGCAATCCCCTACCCATAGTTCCACCTTCACACAATCCTAATCCTCCACAAACATCATCCCCACCTCATAATGGGTTTTTCTCACGTAAATTCTTGGCTAAGTGTACAATTCAAAATGAAGAGAGCCAATCACCCAAAGTTCTTCCTACAAAACATGTTACTATAGATTCCTCTTCTCCTCTAGATCTGAGCATTTCTCCATCCCATCATTGCCTTATCCCTCAAGATCCATTTATCCCTCTTAGTCCACCTCATGATTACCTTCCTAATCAAGATCAAGGCATTTCATGTACTGCACCCCTTACCGATTCCATTCCATCTCATGAGATAGCCTCCATAGATCCTCCAATTCATGAAGAGATTCCTTTCACTCCATCCAATAAAATTCCTCCATGTCAAGATAAAATCACCCCATCTCATGGTTCCATTCCCTCCACTCCATTCAATGATCCTATTCCATCTCATGATCCACACATTCCAATCCATGATCCTCTTCTAAGTCAAGATCAAAGCACCCTTTCATTTGCCTTTCATGGTCCCGCTCCATCCCAAGATCCTATTATCCCTCATAATCCCCCTTGTGATCCTAATCCTCCACATGATCCTATCACACCTATCCAATCCACTCATGAATCCCATCTACATGGACTCGCATCTTGTGTTGAAAATAATAATTATCCCATTGAAGAAATAATGTTTCAAGATGTTGGCATCCCTTCCACTTCTTCCAATGCCACAAATCTTCCTTCCAAACGTAAAGCTTCCCATCATTCATCTTCCAAGTCCATTCTAGGTCCTTATCTTCCATCCATTCTAGGTCCTTATGTTCCACATCCAAACCCTTCATCCCTTCCATCCATTTTGGGCCCTTACATACATTCATCCACCATATCCATGTCTTCCACCTCATCTCCTAGTAAAGATCAACAACGGCACACATCCTTAAATTCCTTCCCATGTTCACCATCCATACGCTCTCCTTCATGCACCCCTACTATAGCCAATGGAAGCAAATTGAATGCTATAGAAAAAGTGAATAAATATAAAAATCCACAAAAGCCCAAGGATCAACATGTCCCCTCTAAACAACATGTTCAAGAAAAGAAAAATACGATCCAAAGAAAAATCAAAAGGCCACAAAGGCTAAAAATAAAAAATGAAAAAATCATGTGGATCCCAAAGCTACTTAATGTAGCAATGAATCTCAAAGAAAGATTCCAAATGACATCCAATTCTACTAATCCAAAGGCTTCCCTCATGAATACTCCATTCATGCTTCCATTTTCCAACTCCATTTTGGGTCCTTATGTCCCAAAATCCACCATCCCCAATCCATTGTCACCTTCTTCCATTTTGGGTCCCTATATCCCAAAATCCAAACTCACATATCCTCTACAATTTCCTCCTTTCCATCACCCTTCAAGGTGTGTGCCAATGATGATCTTTCCACCTCCTTCATCCACTTACTCACAAGTCTTTCAAACTAGCATCCACCAACCATTTCTTCCTCCCTCCCACGTCACCCCCTTAATCCAACCTTTTTCATAAGCCATTTTCCTTTGTTCACTACCCTATCAACATCCAGGAGAAAATAGTAAAAATTTCTTGAAAATAAAAAAGAAAGAGACATAAAAAATCAAGGGATACCATCCATGAAACTAGATGCTTGAGTTCTCCCTTCGTTCTCCTATCATGTATCCATTGTCTTCCAATTCCACTTATCCATCCATTCACTTTTCCTCTTCCACTTGCACTCTACATTGGGGGCAAGCTCCATCCATACCAAAATTCCATACATATCTTCCATACTTCCATTTACCATTCATTATCCCTTTCCATCTTTGATCTTGACTTTCACTTTCCTTTCATTCATCCATATGCACTTTCCATGTCCCTTTCTCCTTATCCATACATTATCCTATATACGTCCATAATTCTTCCATATATTTAATCTTGACATGCTATCCATATCTTTCATCTCATGGTCCTTGTCATGTTCATCCATTTTCCATCCATACACCTACATACTTCCATCTTCATTTCCCATGTCTTTAGTCTTGGTTATCCCATATCGCTCCTCCACTTCATATGCCACATTTCATCCATTCTCTCCATATCATTCTGCCTTTTTCATACCCTCCCTCCCATATCCCTTCTTCATTCCACTTTCATTGCCATGCTCATGATCACTATTAGAGGCACAATAGCAAAATGTTCATAAATGCTTTGGAAGTGCACACGCATTCACATCCTCCACATGCTAGCCTTCGTACCACCTTTTCATCTTTACGCATCCCTTCCCACCATTTCTTCCTTCCATTGTCATACCCTTGGTATGGGGCATCATTTGGACTCCTTCGAAACATGATCCTTGGCTCCACATTTTTCGATCCCATATCATTTGGCCCCTCATATCCTTTCAGTAGTCTTTTCATCCACCAACATCATGTTGCTTCCCATCCATTTACCATGCCTTGGCTCTCCCTTCTCATTAGTCCCGATCCATTCTCTTCCAAATTCGTTCAATCAATTCATTTCTATCTTGCATTCATTCATATCACATTCAATCTAATTCTTCCAATCACTTCAATCAAATTCATTCATCTTCTAATTCAATCAATTTTCCATTCTTCTAATCCTTTCCAATCAACTCAATTCTACTATCATCATTCTTCATCCTCTCAACATCATTCTTCCAATCTCATCCATGTTCATTCTTCTATTCACCATAAAATCAAAAAAGAAAAAAATCTCAATCACTATGCAATCAATACTAATCCAATCAATTTAATCTTGCAATCTTGTACATCAATCATTAATCAATTCATCAATTTGACCGAATTAGCTGATAATCCATTTCTTATATTCAAACATCATTATCATGGGATGAATCCTTCCCAATCCTTGGATTTACATTATGCGTATCGTTAGCATTGCCATCCTTAATCAATCATCATCAATTAGTCCATTCATGGGTTTTCAACTTGACTAGGGGCAAAATGTTGGTTTGCTTTTGGTTTATTCTGCATGATTGCTTGTTACTTGTCTACATTAGTATTTTATGCATTTATGGTCTTTGCATCCTATTGTCCCCAGGAATCATGGTATTCTATATCATGGTTTCATAAGGCATATGGTTGTATTAGACCCCTTTTTCACGTACTCGACACATTGTCATCTTGGTTCCTCATACCTGGGTGCATAGTGTTAAATACAATATCAAACTTAGGTTGTTCACACCATTGCAGCATAACTCTTATCATTTTTCATCCTTCCTATCCATTTCGAGAGAACATCCATGTTCTCCTAACCCACATTTCCTCTTGAGGGGGCATACCCTTCCACCTTCGTCATCCTTCCTCATCCTTCCACGACTGGGGCATCATGCTACTAGTCTTATACTCTTGGCCACTATATTTTATTCTTCTTTGATATAGCATTACTAATGCTATATCAAAGAGGGGCAAAATGTAGACACCTAAAATTGTCCAAATCCCATTTCCTGACCAATTAAATAAATATTTATTATTTATTTAATTCCCTTACCTTTAATTAAATAAATTTTACATTTATTTAATTATGTTCATCCTTTCTTGATTTAAATAAACTAAGGTTTATTTAAATCCTAACCTATTCCCCTTGCATGCTAACCCATTCACTTTAATTAATTACTTCGTTTACTTAATTAATCCCTTTCCTAATCCAACTTGGAATTAAATATTATATTTAATTCTATTTGAGCACATGGCTCCTAACTTTAACCCTCACTTAACCTCACTTTCCTAACCTAACCCATCCTTCTAACCTAGGTCAATTCACTTATCCACTAATTAAACCTAGTTTCCCATCTAATCACATCATTAATCATTTACACAATCCTAATCAAAGGATTAGCAAACCCTAGTCACATGTGACATGTGACTCTTACACACTTACAACTTTGTCCCCCTTCACATGTGAACCAAAGGTGTCTCACACATGTGTGAGAAACCTTGAGCCTCCAACCCTCTTACACATGTCATTGACCCATCACTTTCAAAGATGTCTCACACATGTGCGAGGAAACATGATCTTACACACCTCTTACACCTGTCATAGACATGTCACATCAAAGGTTTCTCACACATGTGTGAGCATATTGTCCCCTTTGAATGGTCAAAAACCCTAATCCACATGGAGTCTACTTGGCCTCCACCTCATTGACACCTCATCGATCCTAAGAGATCCTAGCCCTCCATCTTGCATTCAATCTTAGCCGTCTATTGCATCTCTTTTTCTATAAAAGGAGAGCCCTCTCCTCATTTTCAAAAAGCACTATCTACCCTATTGTTATGCTGCAGGATTTGTGAGCAACCACATCCCACAACAATGTGAAATCATCAATCACTTGGTGATTTTTGAGGTTTTCATAGTGCTATTTTGATTTCATGTTATGTTTAGTTACATGCTTATCTTTCATATTTTGAGGTTTTCATAATCATGTAGGAATATGCATTAGTTGCTTAGTGTTATTTCCTTGATTACATTTTTATGCAATACATGATTTTTATTGAGTTCTTTTGGAAATAAATTTTATTGGTCATTAATTTACTCCATCTTGTTTACAAATTTTTTTGGAGACAATGATTTCCATGGTTATACTTTTTTGTTATTTCTAGTGGAATCCCTTTAATACAATGCTTTTCTTGGGTATCTTTGAGATGGGTTGACTAGCACAACACAACTGACGAGACTATCAACTCCATATTTACACTTGTTGGGATGAGTAGAACTACCATAACAAAACATGATAGATCATTTTCCACTCTTCCTCCTCTTTTTTCTCACAAGTAAAACAAAACAATCTAACTTATTTAATTTATAACATGTGTTATTTCATGGATCAACTGGCACAATACAACTTACTAGCCTAAATAATTCAAGATTTTCTTTCTCTCTATATCATCCTTGATTCCATGACATAATGTATGTTAATATTTAGTTGAACCATGGAGTCTTGTCTCATCTTTTATTTATGCTTTTTTTTTTTTTCAGTCTGACTACTTGTGTTCTTGCTATAATATTTTGAGCACAATATTATCCAATTAAGACATTTTAACTGTAGAGGTCTCTTCAACTAGTTGATTTAGAGTATTTTCTTTTATTGCTAGCCTCTTTGTTGTATTTTTTTTTTAAATCTTTATTTTCCTTTTCCTTTAGTTTTTATTTCAGTTTTTTTTTTGTGTGTCATTTCATGTGTTTGTATGAGTTAAGATCCCTAGTTTGATGGTTTATTCCCTTGAACTTAGTGTATCTTATCTTTTTGCAATATTTCCAGTGATCACCCATGCCTTTATCTTTCCCTTTATTTTACTTCACCCTCAGTATATGTGTGGGCTCATACTCTCACTAAAGTGGGAGCTAAGTATAATGTTGTAAATTGTATCCCTATACAATTTCATATTTACCTCATCCTTATTTTAGCATGTATGGTCTCTCATATTAGGTCCTACTTTGTCATCTTAATTTTATATTTAATTCAATCTTCACCTTCTCATTTTGGATGATAGGTTCCAATTTGGGACTGCATTGGATGGACTTGGGTGTCTTGGGCACCCCAATCCTTTATGTTTGAGCCAAAATTTAAGTTGCACGATGGATATAATGTTTTATCAAGGATTTTAAACTTGCATTAACATCGTTCGACTGAACACCATAAAATGGTTTAGAGAGATATAAAAAAAAAGATATCCTCCCTCATTTTGATGTATCACTCAATTCAAGTTTAGATCTCAACTATACTTTTACATTTTGAGTCCTTAAGAAATCTCAATACA
Organism: Cupressus sempervirens; assembly: GCA_028749045.1. Classification (NCBI taxonomy): domain Eukaryota; kingdom Viridiplantae; phylum Streptophyta; class Pinopsida; order Cupressales; family Cupressaceae; genus Cupressus; species Cupressus sempervirens. Next base: position 746,502,498 of record CM053786.1, read on the forward strand.
TTTCATCCCACTATATTCTTCATTATGGAAAGCCTCATCAACCTTCATGCAAGTATATCTTGGATAATTTCCTTTTAGGATTTTGTGGAGTCATGGGAAAAAATCAACACTAATGATCACCTTCAAAAACCATTACATCATTAAGGTACAAGAAACTCTAATTCTCATATCAATCCTATGTTATACATCAACACACTTTCATTTCAAGCATATTTCATTTTGATTCCTAAATTGGGGTTTGACTTAAGAAAACCTTTTCTACATAATACTTTCCTTCTTTTTACATGTTGCAATAGGTGGAATATGTGTGAGAAATGTTACATACAAATCAGGTAAATAACTACAAAATATAACTTGTCAAATTGGAAACTACTAGAAATAGGTTGGTAGGGTTTGAGAGTCCCTCAATTTGAGTCTTATATTTGGATTATAGGAGAGTTATAATCTTCTATTACTAAAACCTTTACTGAATCTATCTATATGTTCTCAATCCCCCTGTACAAGTAGAAAATCGCTAGTATATTTCATTTAGCCCTAGATCTTGTCTTTTTTATTTTTATTTGCATAGTAATAGTCTCCCATAGTGAATAGTCACTTAATCTACTTAGCTCTTGATTTTTCAAATCCTAGTGAATCATTTTCCTTCCGATATAAGGAAATAGGTTTTCCATATTTTGTCCATATGAGAAAATAAACCCTATTTCCCATCTTAAAAAACATAAAATACAAGCACTTCAAATATTGGAACATAATAAAATATCACTAACATTAGTAAACCACAGTGAAACTCCACAAACATGAAAAATAAACCTGGTCCTCAAAATTCAATAAGTGGGCATCTCCCAACTATGCAATATAATAAGTACCACTACTTCACATAAGACAATAATATTAGCACTATGTACCAACCATGTAGCATCCTTACCACCAAATAGAAATAATACATATGACAATACAATGGGTAACATAACTTAGAAGTCTTTTGCCACTTGTGGTACAAAGTAATTATAACATAAATCACACAAAAAAAAACACGTGTGGACCTTTTCTCAATACGATGTCTATGGGGATGTAGTACTCATAATGAGATGGGCAAGCTTAATCCTTAGTAAACATTCATATGGGAAGCAATGTTTCAAGAAATATATCAAGTATATAATTTATAAAATGTCATCATCTTTTAACTTTTAAAATGAACAGTTTAAAATGCATTTTCTTTTATCTTTCACAAACCTTAAGATTGTTCTTTTATCATTCTAGCTAGATGTCCAATTCTTTAAAACAAGAGCATATTATTTGTTGAAATGCTTTAAAAAATGATAATATTGTTTAAAATTCTTAATACTTTGGTTCCAAGACTTTGTGACTACAATATGTGATATGACACTTTTATTTTGGCAATTTTTTTAGTGAAATATTATTTTGTAATCTATTTTATAGAGAAATTGTTATGTTTTACACTTGTTACATGCAAGACATATTTTACTACATATTTATTGCCTTATTGGCAATAAATATTACAATTTTTTTGGAACTTGATATTGAAATATGATCATATAAGCCAAAAAAATCATAAAATAATAATAATAATTTTTTACTTTGTGGCTCATATAATTGTGACAAAGTCCTAGCCACAAAACTCTCTGAGTTGGGAGAGTCTATGGATTCTTTAAGTCTTATAGGTTTCTGCCAAGACTTGACTGTGTCAAAGTCTAGAGGCCAAAAAACTTTGGATCCCTAACTTGGCCTGGGACTTGTAGAGTTTTATAATACTGATCTACATAGTCCATAATTTTTTTAACAAATGATGACATAAAAACATGTCATATGTATTACAAATAATGTCACAAGATTCATTTCTTTATGGTAATAAGTCTACTCAACATGCCACCAACTACTTCCTTTAAAAGTGGCTGACAAAATCAGTGGTTTGTCTACTTTAACCTCACTACAAGGTAATGCACATTATGTTATTTTATACTTGATTTCTTGGAAAGTTGTGAAAGTGAAATTTAATATTATTTCCATATTTAAGTCTCCAAATTATACTTTTATTTAAGGACAAGTGATCTTTGGTATATATTTGAAATTCAAATGACACTATATGTGAGAGTGTTGTGAATGAATGCAAACAACTTGAAGTGGAAGAAGCCATTATGTAACACAAAATTTTGATAAATGTAACTAAGAAAAAATAAAATTACAAGTGAAATGGAAAAAACTCCAATTTAGGAAATTCCATTATGAAATGAAATTTACCCAAATGAGATCTAAGAGTGAAAAATCAGAAGATGGAAGTATAAGGCACATTAGGTTCACCAAAATATAAGGTGGGTAAACATGAATTGAAAATAAATGCAATACAAGAGTATAAATTATTGCAAATATGACTCAACTCAGAGAAAATGGAAGTATAAGGCATGTCAAGATCATCAACATGTAATCTAGAGAATAGGGTTCACTAGATTGTATGAAACAAATAGGAAGATTAAGAATTTTTCCTCTTACATTAAAAGGAAGATGATTCACTAGGATCGATAAGGCCTAAGCACTAACTGGATTAAGTGAGCCTCCCCTATTAGGGACTATGACTATGCAAATATAAATAAAATTTATGCTAGATATATGGACAAATGAGATGAATTGGGGGTTTTCTACATGTAGGGGGGACTAAGAATAAACAAAAAAATTGTGTAAAAAGTTTGGTAACAATGGACTATAACTAACCTGTAATCCAAGTTTGAGACTAAAACACAGGGATAAGGGTTCCCTATGTGATCTTGTCAGAATAGGGTGCCCTTCTCAACCCATTCATAAAATTATTTTTTCTAATAACTTGTAGACTATATCTGTTCACATTATCTCTTTGTAGCTTTTTTCATATGTACACCAATTCCTGGACACCTAAAATAAGGTAAATGTCATGCAGAAAGGGGCTTTCCTAAGCCAAATCCTACATTCAAAATCAACTTTGAACTTTAAATTAAATATAATTGAAAGGAAAATAGTTTGATATATAACAAATATTTGATTATATAATTGGAGTATCTTGTGCCTTGATAGTGTAATCATTTTTGAAGGTGTTCACAAGTGTTGATGCAGTAGCATGACTGTACAAATTCCTAAAAGGAAATTATCAAAGGTATACTTGTATTAAAGTTTTTAAAGCTTACCCAAATGATGAATATGGTGAGAAAAAACACCCTTAATGTTCTCGAGGAATTGAAATGCATAATTGTAGTTGAAATATCTTATTGGTTTTAGTGGTATATCAAAATGAGGAAGGGTATCCTATTTATATAACTTTCCCAACCAATTGGGGTGTTAAAATAAAATGATGTTAGCACATTTTAAAAATCCTTGCTCAAATATTATAACCATTGCATGGCTTAAATTTTGGCTTCAACATCAGATAGTGGGGCACTCAAGGTGCCATGCTCCCCGCAATGCAGTCCCAAATCAGGATATATGATCCAAAATAAGATCACAGAGCTAGAATTAAATATAAAATTGAATTAGGAAAGAGGAACTAGAATTGGGAGGCTATACATGCTATAATATAGCCTAGCTAAGGAAAAATTATCATAGGGATGCAATTTGAGATACTAGGTGTTTATTTTTATACTTTCTTTTGTTATTGCTTTTGTGTGTTCTTACATACATGACTTATTTTTATTTGTATGATTGGATACTTTTGTGAGATTAATGTAAAATGGGATGCACATATTTGTATATTAGGCATGTTCTCTTATAAGGATATAAAACATCATATGAAGATTAATTTCATATGAGATGTGAATAGCAATTTAGGTAGGTGTTCTATATGGTTTTGGATATTATATACCAGGTCAAACTCAATAAGAATGAAAAGGATTGTGGTTTTTTTTATCTTCATATTTTAGTTTGTTTAAGTTCTTTCTTACAAATATGTAATAGATGCTATAAAGTAGGTTATGAATATCAGTTGCATTGAAATGATTTTTTTTAACATTTTCCTATTATTGAGAATATGCAAAGTGAAACATTTTTAATGTATTTAAATATTTACCATATATGGTTTCATATGTATGATATGTTCGATAAATGCATATACTAAGAAACATGACAATACGTATTATATTGTACATCTTTAGATTGTGGATGCCATTTCTTCGCCTTGATTGATGGATGGGGAGGAAAGAGATATCCTCATGGTGGGTTGAAATACTTCCTCAATTAGGAAAAAAGATCTAGAGACCTTAGAGGATTAGATTATAGAGTTGACCTTGAAATTTTGTCTAATATTATTCCTGTGCACATCATTTGTAGACTACTTGCATATGTTTGGTTAGTCTCATGATGCATTATTTTCTTTTCTCATGGATGACATTTATAGTTTTGACCCCTAATATACTTTGTTTACAAAATGGTTTTATCATTATTATTGAGTAGTATATATTAAGAAAAAGTAGGATTAAGGGGGATCAATCCTATTTCATATCATACATTAGGAAGGAGAGAAAACCCAATTGTCTGAGAAGGATCCAAACACTAAATGGCTATCAAGATTTTTCTACTATTATGGACAACTGAAAATAAGATATGAGAACTAAGATGAAATGGAGGAAATGATTGAATTTCAATGTACACATATTTACAAGAAATAAATAACTTCACACGAATGCCAAAAAAAAAAACAAAAAGATATCACTAACCTATGATTACAACTTGATGACGATTTTGAAGGTAGAGATCACTGAGGATGATCTTTTATATGGAAGAGGTTCCCTAGGCCAATCCATTACCCTGCCATTTTTTTTGAACTTAGATGCATATTGTCCACAAGTTCATGAATTTCTAGATCCAAGACAAGGTAAATATTACCTATTCCACACACAAGAAAATGAGGAAAAAATCATGTACAATTTTTTTCTTAGTCGAACTCAATTGAGGCATCAACCTTGATATGTAAATAAACTTGTACAAAAAAATCTTGTAATATAAAGTAGATAATAGATCTACCATGAAAATATATATACATTCATAAATAGATATTAAGATCATAATAACTATGGAATTACTCATATGTTTCTTGAAGATTGCTTGAATTCTGGATGAATGCAGTTGTATGTAGCCTTTGAATCTTGGGATGCAGATAAGAATCAAGGATGCCCTTCACAAAGCATAGAAAGATTCAATGTTTTTATGCTTGATTGCTTCTTTCCTTGAAGAATGGATGAATGAATGATGTAAAAAGATGAATAATCTTATTTCTTGATTTGAGTTTCCTCTACTTGGCCATAATGAATGAGAAATTTGGTACAATGGATAATACTTCCTTCTATTCTATTTTGGAAGCTTGAAATATTGATTGAGAATGTTTGGATGTGAAATTGCAAGAGAAAACTTGAATTCTAATTGGCATTATGTCCAAATGAGAAGTACACATCTTAGATACTTCTTGCAAAATTTAAAAGTTCAAAAATCAAATGAGGCTAATTGGAATCTAGAAATCCTGCTAAACCAATAAGACATGCCCCAATTGAAATTTTGGGAGAAAACCCTAGGAAAGAAGTTGGCTTGGGCAACCTCTTCCCACCCAAAAGTGGTGACTTTTTTGGCAGCTGGGAGTACATAGAGAAAGTTATAAATTCCTGTGGCATAGGGATGGATCAAACATAATAGACATGAAACATCAAGAAAACTAAAATAAGGCCTAAATGAGCATATGATTATATGTATTTACAATTTAGGATGGCACAAATGCTAAACATATACCTTTTAGACTTTCTCACTATTAAAATGCACTCAAACTATAGTTATTGTAATTCTCCAGTTGGATTTATATATGAAAAATATTCATATTGAATATTAATTGTATACCTTCAACATTGTTGTGATATTATATAATAGAAGTTGAAGGAAGAACTTGTAATTTAGTCTTGTGGCACTTTGTTAGCATTGATATATTTATTTTTGTTAATGCTTAAGAAATTTCAGTTCTATGGTTATTATAGTTTCCTCTAGCATAGTTGGAATCACGTGAAAATAGATTATGATGAAGGTGTTGGACACAATTGATGCTGATCAAGGATTGTTGGATAGAAGTGATGTTGATGAGGAACAATGTCAGAACCAAGTTGCAAAGTATATGTAGAAGATTTAGATTAGTTGCTAAGTTATCATTTATGTCAAGCTAATTGACTATAATAATTCATGAAGTTTCAATCATCTAAAGGATGTGGTATTGGATAGATAAGTAGAAGACAAACTATGAATAAATGATGTTATATATGTGAATTGAATTGGGCAATTGATAAATTGATCTATGATAATATAACGATGGTTTGATTATTTTACATGATTTTATGAAGTGTTGAGATAATGTACAAGCAAGTTAGTTTGGTTGGGAAAAGAAGGAATGAAATTGGAGAGTGAAAATAAAAGGTGTATTGAGATAGAGATAGTGGTTGGTAAATGAAGAGGATGCAAGGTGAAGTAAGTAAGAACAATATTAACCGAGAAGAAAGGTTAATTGAGAAAGTCTAGTTTTAATCGAGTGTAGTATTTATTAAGTGATGAAGGTGTCCGATGAAAGAAGAACAAAATTCAGTAAAGGAAGAATAGTTTGTGAAAAATTAAGTAAGGAAAGACACAAAGTGAAGATCTGGACTATTCTAGAGGGATCTAAGATAAGGACGAAGCCCATTAATAAGATCAAAGAAAAAATAATTAAGACAAGATATGATGGTGAAGATTTGAGACATGTTTTGATATCCAAGAAAATGTTCAAATTACAAGGTGGAGATATAATTGGAAAGATCCAAAAAATATTTTACCGAGCACCATATTCATTGAACCTTAAATTGTATAGATGAGAAGAGACAAGAAGGAAAATGTTGTTGGTAAAGTTGATAGTTAAGTTGGTGTGAATTTGTTGAAGGAGACCCTACCAAGAAGATCAAAATGCAAAGTTGAAGTGGAGTGAAGTGTTAATGTGATGTCCATTTAGTGAGCATAGATGTTGAGTAGAATGGAGATCTGGACAAACAAAGTGAGTTGTATATTTATCAGATCATTTCACCGTTACTCTCTAACTATTGTAGTAGTAATATCTTAACCAAGTGGACTTAATAGTCTTTTTATTTGTAAATATTTATTGTAAGGTGATATTGTATGGAATGTTCTGTTAGTACCCAATATGGACACAATTTTTAAAGCTTTTAGTTTCAGGTTTTGAACCTCTTAAAGTACTTCGAACTTGGTTCAAATTGGTTCAAAGCAATTCAAGGTGGTTCGAAGTGATTCATTTAGCAGGTTCATTAGTTGTCGAAGCTGAAGTGCATATTCTAGTTTCCAATGTGAGTTCAATTTTGATGTTTGAAGACTTAGCATCTATAGATTTGCATAAGTAGGTTCATAAGTCAAAGTGGTGCAATTTCCTCAAGTAGGTTTAAAGGCTTATCTCTATTTCATTTGAGTTCAGCAATTCATAGTTCAAGTCACAATTCATTGTTTTAGAGGGACATTTCAACTTGGATTCAGAATGGCTTGATAAACTTCTTCCAAGTTCAGACTAGTTTGGGTATCTACATTTGAAGTTAATCATGGTCTTCATAGGTTCAGAATCTGATTCAAGGAGTGAGTTCATTAATTCAAGAGTGCAGTCTCTTTCAAAGGATCAAGTTCAGAAAGTTTGGGAAAGTTCTGATTCATGATAATTCAAAGGGTTCATGGATTTAGTCAGAGGCTAGAGGGTCGACTCCAAGAGGAGATTCCAAAGTCAAGATGTTATTTCAACCAATGTCAAAAGCTGCAAGGTTATAGTTCGAGATTGGATTGAACAACTTTATGAGGACAAATGACCATGACCTATAATTCCAGGTTAACATGCATATCCAGACACTCAAAATATTAAACAGAGCATGATGCATATGTAATGGTTGCATTTATACTAGTTGTTAGAGAGATGAGATCATCACCAATGAATTCCCATGGGTGAGAACATTTTCTATTGAAGGGAGATTATATGATCTGCGACCTCCACATGTTAAGGACTTACTCAGATACCTGATCCCAATTCAAGCTTTGAAGTCACAGGGGAATCAAACTAGAAGAGATTGAACTTTGTCATGGATATTGGCGGCATAAAACACACAAGATTGAACAAGCAATGTCAACTGACTTTGTTATATTTGTGGAACATATAGACTGTCCATTAACAGTCCATCACGGTTGTATGCTATTCGAGCATCGCCAAGGATCAATACCGAAAGTTGCACCCAGAAAGCACGATCTACAGTCATGAAATTCATGTGAGTGCAATGCAATTGAATAGGGAAGAGCAATCCTTAACTTCCCCAACGAATATAGGAGCATCGACAGTAAATATGAATGATTGGACTAGATGCCGATAGAAAAGGAGCTTTGCCAGAGGAGCATTGTCAGTTCTTCCTCTATCAGATTTTGTGAGGATTAAAATATACCCACTTTGCAAATATGCTTCATCGGGATTTGAAGCCCAACAATTTTCTTCCAAATACAAACTGTGATCTAAAGATATGCAATTTCGGTCTGCCCGCATTACCTCGGAAACTAATTTTTCGACAGAATATGTTGCTACAAGATGAAAGACATAAAACATAGTGAAAAGAGAAGCTTCAATTCAGAGCTCTGGTATGTGTGTGCTAAGTCATTGGGAGCCATGTCGTTTATTTTCCTCGAAGTCATAGTGAACAGACAACCAACTAATTACTTCTGTAAGACGTTTACAGCTAGTGACACTAGCACTCGTCGTGAATTCTCAATTCCACACCGTGCTGCTGAAAAGGCTTTTCCTCCATTGGATTTCACTCAGCAGCCTCCGGTTCAAGAGCTTATTAATAGCAAAAGATTTTGATGATAACGAATGGAAATTTTGGCACATTTATCGGGGTCAACCTTGTTAAGTTTAAAAGATAAACCACAAATTACAAAATAGAGAAAGAGATATATGATTTATACCACAAATGTGGCTACGTCCAGACTGAAGAGCAGAGTCTATCTTTTATTGAGTCACTGCAGCTTGCATACACAAGGCTTTGCCCTTATATTTATGCAACAGTTTTCAATAGAAGACAAAGAGATAAATATGAGGAATATGAAATGAACAGACATGACAGTTAGACTTCACATCCAACAATCTCGCACTTGAAGTTCAACTCATGCTACAACTTTATATCTGAATATCCTCCCACTTAAACTCTGCTTTCCCTTACCAAATCCCATGGTAAGAAAGTTGTCAAAAGACAATCTTTGTAGCTGGAACAGCAACCACAACTAATCACTAATCACATCCAACTATCCATACATCAGTAGATTTATAACCACATAACCAGCCCATACAATAACTCACCAAATATACCATCTTCCAACAAAACACACCAAAAGGTTATTGATGTGCAAAAAACTAGAAGACCATTATAGAGAAATTTAAATTGCGTGAGCAATGCCAACTATAAGTTGACTCAATCTACCAATCAGCACATAGAATGAATGGCATTAACTTGAGATGATCTGCGAACCGCAACCAACCTGCTGCAAAATGACATCTTCCAAGTCCTCATGAAAAGACCATGTAATGTTGTTGAAAAATAATGAAGTACAACAACAATAGATGACCTCAAAAACTCTTGGAAGGAACACCAATGCAAATCATAACTGATCCTTCTACCAACACCATCAAGTGCCTAGCTATGTCAAGTATGATCTCCTTTACCTCCCCATATGAAAGCATTTACAACACCCAAACACCATGAATGAAAGCTCCTATAAACAAGAAGATCAAATTCTAAACATTCCAAAAATTAGGAACAATATCAACCATCTCCTAAATGCACAAGGAGATAAATCTGCCGAATAGACCAAGTGTGGGGAGTGAGAATGCTCCTCCAGGATACACCAAGTCTCAATGACTCTTCTCCAAGAACAATCTCCACTAGGTCTATAATAGACTTGTGCCCATCCACAGGTGTAGGCTATTTGGATTTCATGCTAAAACCTTAAAAGAGAAACCATCTCAACCAATGTTCTCTAAACCAAGAGAACTACAGCTTCACCCAAGCCTCTTAGTTTTCAAGAGCACCTCCATGGTCAATCTGCCAAAGTACCCGATACTAAGAGCACTAACTAAGATCAATTATCAAAACTCCCACTGCATGTCTGCATAACCTGGGAAAACCTTATGACAACTTGATCTCCACAAACCACCACTAATGCTCTAAGGAGCAAAACTTGTCAAGAGAACCTCTATCATGCCAATGCTCTAAATAGCTCACCATGGCAAAATAACAATCATCTCCTATCATATGGAGGGAACCATCTCATGACAGTAAATTATTATTATTATTTGCTAAAAATCCCATTGCATTGACAGTGAATTTTCCATGGTATCAAAAATAAAAATAAAAATAAACGATACCAAATATCACACCAAAGCTGCAATTTCTCCATACTCCGAAAAAGCAAAATAAAAATCGATGACTCTACCTCACTAATGTATTCAAGAGTCTGCCATAAAATTTGCTCTCTGTCTTCACTCTACATAGTACCACCATACCCTCTGCTACCACCACTGAGCTGCTAGGCGAGTCAATATTCTCCATAATCACTGCAATGAATAGAAATCTCTAAATATTTCTGTTGAGGGTTTCCTTGTAACACATGAGGGACTCGAGGTGCTGCAACTTGAGCTGTTGCTTGAACTTGTTGATGAAGTCATCGGCCTTTGCATCCACTCCCTCGGCAGATCCCCCCTTAGTGGCTGGTTCTTCATGAAAATGCTCGAAGTATAGTTGTCAGTGTTAAAAGACTTGTTGCTGCGGGCTCTGTGTTTTTGTTAGAAATGTAAAAAGGTTGGCTTGGAGGTATCAGTTGAGCTTCCCACTCTATATAGACCCCTAAGTGCAACCAAAATAAGTGTGTATGCACTAAATCATCCAAGGTTTCCATGGGCACAAGATCTGATTCTGACTAAATGCACAATGGACAACCCCATGATATATCATGGGAAGTTCTACAAACCTTAACCAGCATCCACCACCCGATCACTTCATCATGTCAACCTCATAAGTTAAAAAAAAAACCGCATGGATCTAAAGGCAGCAATAGGAACATATTATATAGTTCTTGAAACCATCAAAGGAGACAATATTTTTCACATTTTGGTCAACTTCAGCAACCAAGTTTGTGGGAAACTATGAGCTTTATTGGAAAAAGAATCACAAGATGCATGATGAAGGATGACTACGCATATAATGGCCTTGAACCAAATAAAATATGAACTGATGGAGAACTCATGGTAGAAGCATCGATAGCCAAACACAGAAAACATGTTAATAACAAACAGCACACTGCATACACTCTCATATTGATATAACTCACTATTATTCATTTTCCTTTTGTAAACATGCAAGAGAGAAAGTTGCTTTCCATATGGCCGAGTATCATTTGAGAGTATTCACATAAAGATCGAGATGACAAATAGGTTATGAATTGTATGGTCCCCCCTCCTAAAGACATCTGTTAGTTAGTTATATCATTTTTCATAGTCAGTCATTTTGTCATAGAAAAGTAACTTTAATATTGATAAAACATGAGGCTCTAATTTTCCAAAAAGGGGATAACTTTTGAAGACAAGAAAAAAATCAGTCATTCAACCTGAAGGGGGGGAGATCTAATGAGTCATCAGATATTTGCCACTTGTCAGAGAACATGTTCCTTTCATAAAATTTAACTCTTACATCTATTAAAAAGATATTCAAAGTGAAGAAAGGGAGGATTTCAAATAATATAGACTTCCAAGAATCAGTTACTCAAAATGGAATTGAAACTGATAGGAAGAAGAATAAATAGGTGACAACAAGTGAGTACAGGGGTTCGATTCTTTTCCTTCTTCCAAGACTGTAGACTGTGTGCTACAGTAGGGAGGAGAGGTTTTCCAATTTTGATTCTATTTTCTTGTGAGGCTAGGGAAGCAGAGTGAGTTTTCATTTTCTTGTTCTAAACTGTGTGTTAGTAATAGGAGAATTCTGATTTGTTTATGTATTACAGAGAAAAAGTTACAGTGTTCCTTAATGGTGATTGTAATTGCAAATGTGTAATAAGGTCTTTGTATCTTTTATGCTTTAGGGAAGGGAGACTTGAAAGTTGATTGTATATTAGAACTTAGAGTTTGAGTGATCCTCTTTCCACTAATTGTGATCTTTGTGTCACTTTAGTTTTCTCTAAATGTGCTTTTACTATCACTGTTTCTTGTATACATTCTGATTGCAGGATATCTTCATAGCTTTGTTTCTGCATGTTCTCAAGAAGATGGAAATGTGTTTTGTTATTTCGTCCTTTGTAGCATGTCAGGGTGAATAAACTTTGTGTCATTTTACATTTATTTTCTTGTAGTTTTTTGGTTTTTCTGCGTCTACTTTGTGTTTATAGGTAGATGTTTGAAATCCTTTTGTGCTTTCTAGTTAAAAGCATCCATAATCAATTCGTTTTATATCTTACACGGGGAGCTATACCCGATAAAATTTAGAGGAAGGTTATCAATCCAATGATAACTTGTCCAACTATTGGTGCTGATTAGTCCTCTTCCTTGGATAGCCGGGGTTATATTTGCACACATATTCTTGGAGGACATTCTATTTACTAACAGATTTTTGGCAACTCCGCTTGGGATCAAAGCGAAGATTTAAGTGCCTAACATTTGCTTCCTCAGTTTTATGATTATCTCTGTGTGCAGGAGATTGGCGACTCTATACGAAGACTATGCCAGATATAGAAATCATGAGAAGATTAAGGCCAGACCCTTCTCTCCTGGAACTTTGTCAAATTGATGATAAAGTGTTAAGTAACTTTGTGGATAGATTTAGAGAATGTACTTCCAGGGGTATCTAGAAAAATATAAGCTTCAAAGATGATGCAAGATCTTGGTTGCCATGGAAGGGCATCTATGAAAAATTTCACAAGTTGAAAGACTTGCAAAATCTTGAAGAGAAGATGGCTCAATTGAAGAAGCATTTGGACGTAGATGATGATAAACCTCTTGTTATCTTAGTCTCACCCATGTATCTCAATCTCCTTGTCATGAGCAACCAAGAAGTATAGCCAGAGTTACTCCAGCCTCATGTTGATCTAGTTTCAACAAATGAGAATATATGTGCCAACAATGGAGAAAGGGTAAGCAATAATGGTCAAATCTTGTCTCAAGATCTTTCTTCATCTCATGTAGAAACTCTTATAGTAGAGGATCATGGTGATTGTTCTTTGCTGGAAGATTCTATTGAAATGCTTTCTAGTGATGCTTTGTTTAAAAATGAATCTTTAAATGTCATAAGAGATTGTGAGGGCATTGGCTATTTGAATGTGAATGCTGAAAAAGATCCTATTCTTGAATCTTTTCATTCTAAAGATATTGCAGCAATAGACCTTATAGGTGATGCTGATTTTAATGGAGGTGCATCTAAATCTTTTTCTCCACATCTTGAAAGTTTCAGTTTTGAGAATATTGATAGTCATTTCATTTCATAAGTTTCTATTGGTGAGAAAGTAGACAACTTGCCTCTGGAAATTCAATCTTTCACCTTTGATATTGATCATCTTTCTTTGGAATGTCTTCTTGATGAAAGGATTTAGAATAACATGCAGCCTAAAAATGAACTTCCTATTTTCATGAAAAATGAAGATGATTCCTTGTGCTTGAAAACTAGTAATCAGCCCATGCAAAGATTTGTTTAATTTGATGATGAAATATGTGATTATGATAAGGTGAGAGTGCATGAAGAGAAGCTTCTTTCTCATGATGAAGATGCTAAAATTAGTACTCAGTTTGTAAACTATCCAACTGAAGCATGGAGAGGAACATCACTTGATCAAGAAGAGGAAATCATTGATGAATTCTTGTTATATCTTCAGTTGAAAGACCTCTCTCAAGTTAGCCCATTTGATGATGATCCAATCTTTAGTGAAAATAAGACAAAGATGCATTTGAATGAAAATCTTCATGCTGATTTTCTTCTTGAGGAAATGAGGTATGAAGATGACTTCCCATCTAGTGGTGATTCAGATGAGATGTTGAAAGACACTTCTCTTGACGAGGAAGAAGAAATCATAGACACATTCTTATCATCACTCAAATTGGATCATTTCTTTGGTGATGTCTTAGGTATTTGTTCAAATCAGATTGAGAATGAAACATTCATTGATAATTTTTCTTTTCATTCATCTATGCATAGTTTTTTTGATTTGGATTTTGGAAGAAATGCTGAAACATGTGGTAGCATTTTGGAAAGAGAAAAGGATGGAATTTGTGGCATGTTTGATGACAGTTGGTTCCTTGAAAGAAATGGAGAAAACATATATCTAATGGTTGATCCCATGTTGAATGAGGTGTCTCTATGGTTGCATGTTGACCATGACCATGTGCAAGAATTGAATCTTCATGACAACATTTTTGGGTATTGCATATAATCTTTTGGTGAGGTTTCTACATTTTATGTTTTTCAGTTTGAGGTGGAATCTAACCCTATGAATGTGAAAGATCAATTCTCAAGTCAAGAAGAATGCTATGATGAGTTATGGCTATTTGGAAAAGAGAGTTGGATCAACATATGCATGTATCTTTTTAGTTTGAAGTTTGGTGTTGAAAGAGTCGTCAACAAGAAATGGTTTGGAGTTGTTCCATTGAGGTACATTTTGCTGATTCAAAAAGGATCCTATTTCTCCCAACCAATAAATGGATTTGCATAACTTCTTCTTTCTTATGGTTCTTATGGTAGGTTCTCTTCCTACCTTTGTAAATATTGTAAGTTTTTGTTGTGTGTAGTGGTAGCTTGGAATAATGTGGAAGCTTTGTGCTTGCTGGTAATTTAGGTTTTTGGGTTTGTTCGCTCTGCCTTGCTCCCCTTCACCCTCTCTACAAGCAGCTCCTGGTCTTCTTTTCTTGTTAACTCTATTTGCCCAATGGATAAGGCACTCATCTTAGGCCAGAGATTGCTAGAGTTCTTTGTTTTTGCATAAAAAATAGTTCCACAATTAGAGCCCTTGTTAGTACCCAATATGGACACAATTTTTAAAAGCTTTCAGTTTCAGGTTTTGAACCTCTTTGAAGTACTTCAAACTTGGTCCAAATTGATTCAAAGTAATTCAAGGTGGTTTGAAGTGATTCATTCAGCAGGTTCACTGGTTATCGAAGCTAAAGTGTAGATTCTAGTTTCCAATGTGAGTTCAATTTTGATGTTTGAAGACTTAGCATCTTCAGATTTGCATAAGTAGGTTCAAAAGTCAAAGTGGTGCAATTTCCTCAAGTAGGTTTAAAGGCTTATCTCTATTTCATTTGAGTTCAACAATTCATAGTTCAAGTCACAATTCATTGGTTTAGAGGGACATTTCAACTTGGATTTAGAATGGCTTGATAAACTTCTTCCAAGTTCAGACTAGTTTGGGTATCTACATTTGAAGTTAATCATGGTCTTCATAGGTTTAGAATCTAATTCATGGAGTGAGCTCATTAATTCAAGAGTGCAATCTCTTTTAAAGGATCAAGTTTAGAAAGTTTGGGAAAGTTCTGATTCATGATAATTCAAAGGGTTCATGGATTTAGTCAGAGACTAGAGGGTCAACTCCAAGAGGAGATTCCAAAGTCAAGATGTTATTTCAACCAATGTCAAAAGCTACAAGGTTATAGTTTGAGATTGGATTGAACAACTTTATGAGGACAAATGACCATGACCTATAATTCCAGGTTAACATGCATATCCAGACACTCAAAATATTAAACAGAGCATGATGCATATGTAATGGTTGCATTTATACTAGTTGTTAGAGAGATGAGATCATCGCCAATGAATTCCCATGGGTGAGAACATTTTCTATTGAAGAGAGATTATATGATCTGCGACCTCCACATGTTAAGGACTTACTCAGATACCTGACCCCAATTCAAGCTTTGAAGTCACAGGGGAATCAAACTAGAAGAGATTGAACTTTGTCATGGATATTGGTGGCATAAAAAACACAAGATTGAACAAGCAATGTCAATTGACTTTGTTATATTTGTGAAACATATAGACTGTCCATTAACAGTCCATCATGGTTGTATGTTATTCGAGCATCGCCAAGGATCAATACTGAAAGTTGCACCCAGAAGGCATGATCTAGAGTCATGAAATTCATGTGAGTGCAATGCAATTGAATAGGGAAGAGAAATCCTTAACTTCCCCAATGAATATAGGAGCATTGATAGTAAATGTCATGTCCCCTTTTCAAATAATAAAAAAATAATAATCTTTGCTAAGATAGGCAGGCCCAAGAAAGTGAAGTTTCGGAAAAAGGGGGGGTTAATCTTTGGAAACCGTTGGACTAATAAATGAAATTATTATTAAAATATGTTTCATTAACCTCTCTTGGACGTGAGTTACGGTTATGGCCCCTTTTAAGGGGTTTGGAGGCATTTTGGGGTGGAGGAGAACTTGATTTTTGCTCATTCTTTGTTATTCTTCAGAGGCTGCCAAACCTGTGGAGAAGGAGACCCAAGAACGGGAGTTTGTAGGTTTCTAGGGAGACCCAAGAATGGGAGTTTGCAGGTTTTGAGGAAGGCTAAGGACGGGAGTTTGAAGCCATTCCATGTGCATGCTCATACAGAGTTTGCCTTTGTGCTGAACAGTGTAGATTTGTGGGATTTTGGGTGTGTTTTTTGCATGAGTTTGGTGTTTTTAGTTGAGCATTTCATATCAGTTTTGGTTGCTGCTGTATTTCAGACTTTAAGCTGTTAAAATAGAGCTGAATATATGTATTGGGACGTGATTAAACTTTTGAGATAGTTTATTAGTGTTTTTGTGGTGTTTCTGGGCATTTTTGTGTTAATTTTGAGAGCCCGATGAGCATAGTTTTTGTCCTGCATTTGTGAGCTATTGTGTAAAGGCTATATAGATCTAGAAATTTCATTTTGTATGCTGTTATGATGCTGAAAAATATGTAAAAATGGCCATTTTCAGATTTATTAATAATAGGTGAAGCTGTGAAGCTTTTGGCACCATTTCTGGCATACCCGATTTGGGGTTTCTTGAGAAATTTGGAGGATCTTTGTGATATTAGTTGTTTGATCTTAAAGATCTAATTAAAGGTTGGAAATATCATAAAAAATCAGAAAAGGGACATTTCAGTAAATATGAATGATTGGACTAGATGCTGATAGAAAAGGAGATTTGCCAGAGGAGCATTGTCAATTCTTCTTCTATCAGATTTTGTGAGGATTAAAATATACCCACTTTGCATATATGCTTCATTGAGATTTGAAGCCCAACAATCTTCTTCCAAATACAAACTATGATCTAAAGATATGCAATTTTGGTCTGCCTGCATTACCTTTGATATTGATTTTTTGACAGAATATGTTGCTACAAGATGAAAGATGTCAAACATAGTGAAAAGAGAAGCTTCAATTCAGAGTTCTTGTATGTATGTGTTGAGTCATTAGGAGCCATGTCATTTATTTTCCTCAAATTCATAGTGAACAGATAGCCAACTAATTACTTTTGTAAGATGTTTTACAACTAGTGACACTAGCACTTGTCGTGAATTCTCAATTCCACACCATGCTGCTGAAAAGGCTTTTCCTCCACTGGATTTCACTGAATAGCCTCCCGTTCAAGCTCTTATTGCAAAAGATTTTGATGATAACGAATGGAAATTTTGGCACATTTATTAGGGTCAATCTAAGAGGTATTTGTTGACAATAGGATGAAGTATAGTTGTTAGTGTTAAAAGACTTCTTGTTGTGGGCTCTGTGTTTTTGTTAGAAATGCAAAAAAGTTGGCTTGGAGGTATCAGTTGAGCTTCCCTCTCTATATAGACCCCCGAGCACAACCAAAATAAGTGCCTATGCACTAAATCATCCAAGGTTTCCATGGGCACAAGATTTGATTCTGACTAAATGCACAATGGACAACCCCATGATATATCATGGAAATTTGTACAAACCTTAACCAGTATCCACCACCCAATCACTTCATCATGTCAACCTCATAAGTTAAGAAAAAAATTGCATGGATCTAAAGGTAGCATCAGGAACATATTATATAGTTCTTGAAACCATCAAAGGAGACAATAGTTTTCACGTTTTGGTCAACTTCAACAACCAAATTTGCGGGAAACTGTGAGCTTGATTAGAAAAAAAATCACGAGATGCATGATGGAGGATGAATGTGCATATATTGGCCTTGAACCAAATAAAATATAAACTGATGGAGAACTCATGGTAGAAGCATCGATAGCCAAACACAAAAAACATGTTAATAATAAAGGGCACTCTACACACACTCTCATATTGATATAACTCACTATTATTCATTTTCTTTTTGCAAACATGTAAGAGAGAAAGCTGCTTTCCATATGGTCGAGCATCATTTGAGAGTATT
This sequence comes from Cupressus sempervirens, assembly GCA_028749045.1. Classification (NCBI taxonomy): domain Eukaryota; kingdom Viridiplantae; phylum Streptophyta; class Pinopsida; order Cupressales; family Cupressaceae; genus Cupressus; species Cupressus sempervirens. The sequence continues at coordinate 746,520,926 of CM053786.1, forward strand.
CACATAAAGATTGGGATGACAAATAGGCTATGAATGATACGGTCCCCCCTCTTAAAGACATTTTTTAGTTATATCATTTTTCATATCCAGTCATTTTGTCATAGAAAAGTAACTTTAATATTGATAAAATATGAGGTTCTAATTTTCCAAAAAGGGGATAACTTTCGAAGATAAGAAAAGAATAAGTTATTCAAATTGAAGGTGGGGGGGGGGGGGGGGGGGGATCTAATGAGTCATTAGATATTTGCCACCTGTCAGAGAACATGTGCCTTTCATAAACTTTAACTCTTACATCTATTAAAAAGATATTCAAAGTGAAGAAGGGGAGGATTTCAAATAATGTAGACTTCCAAGAATCAGTTACTCAAAAGGGAATTGAAATTGATAGGGAGAAGAACAAGTAGGTGACAACAAGTGAGTACAACGGTTTGATTCTTTTCCTTCTTCTGAGACTACAAACTATTTGCTACAGTAGGAAGGAGAGGTTTTCCAATTTTGATTCCATTTCCTTGTGAGGCTAGTGAAGTAGAGTGAGTTTTCATTTTCCTGTTTTGAACTGTGTGTTAGTAATAGGAGAATTCTGATTTGTTTATGTATTACAGAGAAAAAGTTACGAGTTCCCTTAATGGTGATCATAATTGCAAATGCATAATAAGGTCTTTGTATCTTTTATGCTTTAGGGAAGGGGTACTTGAAAGTTGATTGTATATCAAAAATTAGAGTTTGAGCGATCCTCTTTCCACTAATTGTGATCTTTGTGTCACTTTAGTTTCCTCTAAATGTTCTTTTACTATCGCTATTTCTTATATACATTCTAATTGCAGGATATCTTCATTGCTTTTTTTTTGCATTTTCTCAAGAAGATGGAAATGTGTTTCTTGATTTCATCCTTTGTAACATGTCGAGGTGAATGAACTTTGTGTCATTTGCTGTTTATTTTCTTGTAGTTGTTTAGTTTTTTTGCGTCTACTCATTTTTTATAGGTAGATGTTTGAAATTCTTTTGTGCTTTCTGGTTAAAAGCATCCATAATCAATTCGTTGTATATCTTACATGGGGAGCTATACTCGATAAAATTTAGAGGAAGGTTATCAATCCAATGCTAACCTATCCAACTATTGGTGCTGATTAGTCCTCTTACTTGGGCAGTTAGGGTTATATTTGCACACATATTCTTGGAGGATAATTTGTTCACTAACATGTTTGGAAGTCTTTTAGGTAGGACACTCATTGAAGGGTGATAAGGTCTAGATGATATTTCATGAAAATCCCCTAATAGGACTAGACCTAAAAAGTGTGTTTGTAACCTTTGATAGGGTTGGATCTTAACTGATCTCACTTCATAAGAGTGAAAATATTTTGGGTTACTAGTCCTCAATGGTTTTTACCCTAATCAAGTTTCCCAGTTAAAAATCACAGTGTTAATGAATTCATGGACATTTTATATGTTATTTTTTTACATGTTAAAAGTATCATTATTTCTGTAATTTAGTTAATAAAGTTGATACTCAATATAGGAAGCGAAATCTATTTACTATATAAGATTGATTAAGTTTATTGTGATCACTGAGTTGATTTACTGGTAAATTAAAGTTTTTATATAAGTGATGAATTGTTTAAAAGGGCCTAATAATAACTAATTCATCCCTTATTTATCTAACAATTAGTATCAGAGTATTGATGCTTGAAAGAACAATTTTGAAAGACTTAAGCTAAAGATCCAAAGATGTATAAGAGAGGGGTACTGAAGTTGAACAAGGAGAAATTTTAATCATGGAAAATAAAAAATGAGGTTGTACATATATGGCATTGGAGACTTTTCATTGCACTACTTTGATGATGAGTACATAGTGCCACCCCAATGTCCTATGACAATTTTGCAAATGCGAGAAAAGAAAGAATACACCACTCTAATGATAGAGATTGCTTCTTCCCTGACTAATTTTGAATTTGATAATATCAAAGATTGTTCTACTACTAAGGAGATGCAAGAGAAATTCATACTAGTTCACAAAGGAGATCAAAAGCTGCTAAGCGAAAAGGCTAATAGTTTAAGAGGTAAGTTTGATGATATGAAAATGAAGGTACAATCACTTGGTCAGTAGATTGACTTCTTTTGAGTTGAATAACTTTGATAGTTGTTCTTTACCTAAGAAAGAATATACTTTCAAGTCATATCTAACTATTAGAAGATCAAGGAAAGAGAAGATCACTCATCATAGTAAGAATGATAGTGATAATGAATAAGGTGATAATGATCTAGAAGAGCTTGAAGCACTCCTTGCTAAGAGGTTATTGAGACAAAGGAAAGTATAAAGGAAAACTACCTTTGATTTGTTTTAAATGTATCTAGGTTGGTCACACTACATCTAGCTTTCTTAATAGAAATGAAAGGAATGATAAAATAGAGAAAAGATACCAAGGAAACAAAGACTACAAAGACAAAGGAGCAAAGGCATGTTACCTAGGAGAGGAGGAAGACACCAAGCATGAAGTTGTTGATCAAGAAGAAGGTGATGAAGTTGTACATGTTTTAGTAAAGGAATATTCTAAAGGAGAAGAAATGTATGAAGTAAAAAAAATCTCATTTCTAAAGTAAGTAAAAATGAGACCTGGATTATTGGTATTGGCTACACACATCACATGACTAGTGATATTGAAAATTTTCAACATTAGGATTGTGGATTTGTTAAACTTGGAAATGATGCTCCATGTCCTAAGAAAGGAAAAGGTTCTATTATGTTGAATTAGAATATCAAATACAATAATTCATACTAGGTACAAGGACCAAAGTATAATCTATTGAGTGTGGCATAGTTGAACAACATAGGCCACCGACTAGAGTTTCAAAACTAAAAGGTGAAGATATATGATGATGCTGGAAATCTGATCCATATTATTGAACAATTAAGAGGTAACCTATTCTACCTATATTCTATTTAGAAAAAATTCTTGATTACAAGGAATGAATATTCTTATCTATAACACATTATGTCATGTTAAGTTTGATAACATAGTCAATGTTAGTAGAAAGAAAAGAGTGAGAGGTTCACTGAGCTTAAGAAAATCTGATAAAGTGATGTGTAAGAAATGTCAAATTGGGAAAATGACTAAGTCAAGTTTCAAAAGTAAGTCTTACTCACCTAATGATGTATTAGAGTTGGTTCATATTGATCTATGTGGTCCTATTAAACTTCAAAGCTACTATGGTGATCAATATTTTATCTTATTTGCTAATGATTTCTCAAGAATGATGCCTATTATGTTTTTGAAAGAAAAATATGATGCTTTTCAACTGTTCAAATGTAACAAGGAAAGAGTTGAGAAATAAACATGTAAGAAATTAAAACATTTGAGATATAATAGATGAGGTGAATTTATATCCGATGAGGTTACTATTTTTTTTAATGAAAATGGAATAAAGAGACAATTGTTTGAATTGAGGATACCACAATAGAATTTAATAGATGAAATGAGAAAAAAATCCATTGTTTATTATTAAAGAACATTTTTTATAGAGAAGGAGGTTGCACATATATACTAGAGATAGACAATTTACACTACAATTTATACACTAAACCGAGTACAATTGAAGAAACATGCAAACAAAACACCTTATGAATGTTAGTTACTTTAAAATATTTGGAATTAGGTGTTATATTCTAAAAAATGCTAGAATGGAAAATTTTATTCTAAAGATGATGGAGGCACATTCCGAGGTTATTCCACTAGGAGAAAGGGATATAAATGTTTAAAAAAGGTTACTAACAAAATAGTTGAAAGTGCAAATCTGAGAATTGACAAGTTTGCAGAACATAATGATGAAGAAATAAAGAAAGAACCTAAAGATTATAAGAGTTTTTCTATGTAAAAGAATGAGCACTAATCACATTACCCAAGCAATAGCCATAAGTTAGAGCAACACAAACCTGTTACTGAGTATCCTGTTGAGCACACAGTGAGTGGAGATAATGTTGAACACAAGAGAACTGGACTTGTATTAGAAAAGTATGTCAAAAGGAACCATTCACCAAATTAGATAATTGGAGACAAGGATAATAGAGTGATGACATGAAGTAAGTTAAGATATAATACGTGTTTTATTTGTGAGTTTGATCCTATAATAGTTAAGGATGCACTGGAGAATGAATATTGGATTAATGCTATGAATGAGGAGATTGACCAAATTGAGAAGAAAAATACAAGGACATTGGTACCAAGATCCAAGAATAAGAATTGATTGGTACTAAGTGGAAATTTAGAAATAATTTAAATGGAAATTTAGAAATAATTTAAATGGAAATTGAGAAGTAACAAGGAACAAGGCAAGACTAGTATGTAAGGGATATGCACAAGAAGAAGGTGTTGATCATGGTAAAATATTTCCCCTTGTTATTAGACAAGAAGGTTTTGACCTGATGGTCAAATGATTTGTCAATTAGTGAGTAAACACTTAATCAATTTGTTTTTCTATATTTCTACCAAGCTTTATAGTTTCTACCAAGCCTCACATTCAAATACCGGTGTCTACTGAGCTTCATAGAGTCTATCGAGATCATTAGTGCAAACCATACAAGTAGTGTTAATTGAGCTTTGTAGTATTAACCAAGCTTATCAGTGTCTACCAAGCTAGCAATGTTGATGAAAAAAATGAAGGTAGTGTTGAGCGAGCTGCAGTGTCAACTGAGCCCTTCAGTATCTACCGAGTTCTTTAGCATTCATTGAGTCACCCAATGCTAACCGAGTTTGTGCTACTCCTAAGAGATCAATAAAGATTGAGCACCAATGTTAAATGAATAGTAGAGCTTGCCAAGTTGACAATGTTTCTAAGTGTTAGAATATCACCCGAGTGTTCTTTAGAATCCAAGTTACAATAATAAGCCGACTTAGTGAAGATTATTTGAATTTGATGTTGTAGCCAAGCTCAGAAGGTAATTAGTTGGATTGGTATTGTATCCTCTTAAAATAGAAGCACTTCCATGTTAAGAGTGTTTAGCCCTCTGAGTAAGTGGTCTGGGGTCATGTCAAGTGCCTCGAATAGGTCTTTGCATGGATTTGATTGTTTTCCCCTTGTTCTTCTTTTCTCTCTCTATTTCGAGCCTCTTTCTAACAACTTTCTCTATGAAACTGAGGACTTTGATTTTCTAGGTCAAGGATGACCTGTAGGGTCAAGGTTGACCGTGACCCTTACTTAGGTCAAGGATGACCTTACCTCTGACCTAGGGTAGAGTTGACCCTATCCTTGACCATAGGTCCAATTTTCAAGTTCCAAGAGTTTTTGGATTTTGGGCTTCAGAAAGTTTCATTTCCCCACTTCTGGGTCAGCTGTTTCAGGTTTCAAAATGGTATATCTTAAATAATATTTAATTTAGGTCTATTTCTAGGGGTTAAGGTTAATTTGGATTTAATGCTCCTATGTTGGCCTTCTCGATAACTTGGTGCCCTAGATCTCTATATAAGGAAGCCTTCTCTCATTTCATCTAACCATTATCTTGCACATCTATCCGCCCACATGAAGTTATGATCAGTTATTCTATGAAGTGAAGATCTACTATCCATCTATCATTCAATTATTCAAGATCCAATTCATCAAGGAGGTCCATTGTTAGCCATTGAAGGATTCAATCACCATGTATCCCTCTTGTTAAAGATTTCTCCATCAATATTCATCCAAGCCTATTCCTATAGAAAGATCCATTCAAGATTGGTGTTGAATATCCAATGTCATTGATTTGAGACATCCTACATACATTTATACATTCATTTGGAGCATCCATACTAGTGGATTTAGGGATTTGAATCCTCCACAAGGATTTCAATATAAGCAAGGTGAATAGTTCCATTTACTTTGTTTCTACTTATTGAAATTCCAATTACATTTCAAGGTTGATTCCAAATTGGGGTTTGACCAAGACAAACCCCCCATCTAAATAAAAATCCTTTTTTCTTGTAGATATAGGGACATGATATCGAATAAAAGTATAAATTTGGATACCCTTTTTGCTGAAATTGTGGGATTCACGAACATAAATTTTGTTGGAGCAATGTAGGTCAAGGTCAAATTTTTGGGGTACAATTGTGCCCTAGGGTAAGATTGTGCTATGCTATTTGGGTCAAGGTCAACCTTTTCTCAAAAGGAGAAAAGTTTTCTTGGTTTTCTTTGACTTGATGTTTCTAGTCTATAATAGGTTGAAAAATTCTCTAAAATTGTACAAAGACATTATAAATCAACATTTTCTAGATTCACCCTACTTTGAGATTAGTATTTGTATTTTATTCATTCAACATTTCAAGTGTAGACACCTAAAAACCTTTAGAAAATAAAGTATTTTTATTTTCTGAAAAATTCCTGATGACATCATCATTAATTAATTAATTAATTTATTTTTATGCCATTACATCTCTTTATCTTAATTAAAAATATTTAATTAAGGATTCCCTCCCAAAAATGTTTAAATCTTATTTAAACATTATTTCCTTATTTATTAATTATTTAATTAATAAATTGACCAAAAAACCCAAAATAAATAAAAAATTTATTTTTTGCCCAAAACTTGGCCAATATTCTTAAGACCACTAACCTCTTCCAAAATCTTCTAATCCTTCTTTAATTTTGATTAAAGGCTAATCCCATCATTTCCTACCCCTAATCCCAAATCAAAATATTTAATTAAGATTAAATATTAATCCTCATGTTTATTAAAAAAGTTTTAATAAATATCTCCTCAACCCAAACCCTTGAAATAAATAAAACTTTATTTATTTCCTAAAATCTAATTTATCCTCATCCTAAGAAGTTCTAGACTCTTCTCGAAAGTCTTCATCCTCATCCTAGGAAATTCTAGACTATTCTAGAAAGTCTTTATCCTCATCCAAAGTATAGACTCTTCTAGAAGATGTCTTTAAACCTAATACTAATCCCCTCCTAACCTTGTCACATTCCCTAAACATGGGTTAAGACTTACTAACCCAAGCCAAAGTTAACAAATATCTCCTCCTTCACCCACCCTCATTAAATGCCATCCACTTGCCTATCCCTAAGCTAATCCTAAACCATCCTAATCCATCCTCTAATCATTTTCACAATCTTAAGAAAGCTTAAAACCCTCCTAATCAAGCCCAAGTCGAAATTGCTCTCATCTCCCTCAAAATATCTCAACCATAAAACTTTATAAAGCCCACTAGGCCATAAATGACTCTTCCAAGCCCTTTTATTGCTCTTACAAGCCATTATGAGGGTCTTTATGAAGATTTTATCCCTTGAGCCTTATTTGTTGACTCATCCTTCCCCTTTTCTCCATCCTCTCACCCTGTGACATGTGTCACTCCCTGATTGGCTGTAAGGAAGCACAATCCATGTGCTCTCTTCTCATGCAATCTGAGCCCTCCATGAGCTTTTTCTCATCCTTGCATCTTAGCCCTCAAACCCTCAAGCCTCTTGCCTATAAATTGGATCCTTCCCCTTTGCAAAATAACACAATCCATGAAGTAAAGTCATAATGCCATTTAAAGAAGCCATTTTACATCAAAACCATACACTCACACCCAAATTCCAACTCCATTTGAAGCCCTTTTTGAAGCATAAGCTTGAGCATACATCCTATCTATTTAGACAAAGCCAATCAACAAGAGAGCTTCTCATTGAGAGAGTCCATTAATGGCTCATATTCTCAATTGAGAGTTCATCTTAGTCTATCTTGAAGTTTATGAATTTTGTTTAGTTTGTAGAAGCTTTATTTAAATTTGGTTTCTATTAGCATACTAACATTTCTCATATACATCAAGTACTTACTTTCTATAGTAGATTATAGGATTTCCTCCTTTCTTTATATTCTCCATCATTTGATTCATTTGTACATTGATCACTCCTTTGTGATTGATCAATTTGGATCATTCCTTTTGGAAATTTGGGTTAAGGATAGGTCCTATATTCCCCTTCACACACATTTATTTCTATCATATATATTTTCCTCTATTCATTTAGGTGAACACATGTTCAACCTATTCATTTTTGGTGAACCTGACACCCTTAGCCTCTCTTCTTTTGTGGAATTAGATGCCCTATTGTGTTTTGTAGTGTTAAATTTCATTTCATATTTGTTAGGTATTTTCTTACATTAAGATTAGATTTAGTTTATGCTCTTGCATTTTAAAATTAAAAAATACAAAATAAAATAAATTGCAAAATCTCTTTCAAAATACAAAAATATTTATGCTTTATGTTTTCTTAGTTTAGTTCATTTGCATTGCATTAGTTTATGAGCTTTATTACTTCTAGTCCTACTTCTAATCTTTCAGTTAGATGAAGTCACAGACTTATAGGTATCTTTGAGCCTGAGTCTTCTTTTCCTTTCCTTAGGATCCCAGATGAGAATTTGATTCTTCCTGATTCTAATCTTATTATGGAGAAAAAATCTTCTCACTCATCTCATGATGAGGATGATGCTTTAAGAGTTCTTCCTGAACAAGTCCAAAAAATTTCAACTAAACTTGATAAAATGGATAATTGGCTTATTCAAGAAAACCATTATCAATATTATATTCAAGCTATAGAGGCTTTTAAGAAAGTTCTTCGTGATAGTGATCAAGGTGTTAATCTCTTGCATGGTATTACTAATCTTGTGCATTCCAATGTTAAATCTTTAGCTCAAGAAGTTCAAGATTTCAGGTTGATTCCTCATGTCACTAATGTAGAACCTTCTTTTGTTCCTTTACCTACTATTCCTACCTATACTCCTTCGATGACTATGATAGTTCCCTCTTTTCCTATGAGTATTCCTCTTGTGTCCTTTCCTATATCACGACCTTCTTATCATAATGTTCCTTTTACTTATTCTACTCCTGTACCAACTATGGTTCCAAGTGTTCCTCTAGTTGCATCTTCCATTCCTATAGCTTCATGCACTTTACCTAGTGTTTCTAATGTTGTCATTTCTCCTATTTCCTCTAATGATTCAACAATTATCAGTTTGGCTCAGACTTGTTCATCTTTACAACAACAACTTGCATCCTTTACTTAAAACAAGTTTAGTATTCCTACTTGTGAAATGGGAAGTCCTTTGTCTCAAGATATGATTCGTACTCTCATTCCTCAACAAGTTAATATTCCTCATCTTGAGAATTACAATGGTAAGGGAGACCCTGTTCATCACGTTAAAACATTTTAAATCCTTTGTAGTGATTATGCTCATGATAATAGGATTTTAGCCAATTTTTTTTCTTGAGCCTTTTGTGACAAGGCCTTATTATGGTTTTATTCCTTCCCACCTTATTTTATTGATTCCTTTATACACCTTTCCAATTCTTTTATTCAACAATTTCAAAACAACATTGGCTTGCAAGTGTCTTTGACTGATTTGATATAATATTGTAAACAAAGTTCCAAGGAAAAATTGATTGAATTTATTAGTAGATTTAAGCATTTACATGCTCAAATTTATTATCTTGTTCTTGATATTTATATTCAACGTATGTTTATTTCAAATTTGCAAAAGGTTATTACATATAAGATTCTACTTACTGAATTTACCTCTTTTCGACAAATTTGTGTAGCACTTCATCATTATAAATTACAAGTGAGTCAATTTGAGAGCACCACTCCAATGGCTTCTGTTCTTGTTGATAAAAGGGATGCTTCTCCTAATCCAAATAAATTAAAAAAATTCAACAACTATGTCAAGATAAACAAACAAGAAAATGCAGATGCTGTTGCATCTCACAATGCCACTTCTGCATCCACTACTTTCCAATTAAATCGTATGTTTACTCCTCTTTTTGACCCTTTATATTCTATTATGTATAGGTTTTTAACTGTTAATAAGATTACTTTACCTCCTATTTGACCTCTTTTACTTGCTATGATGGCATCTAAATCTTTAACTTCCAAAGCTTTTTGTCAATATTATCATCAGAATGGTCATGATATTGAGAAATGTTATTCTTTAAAACATAAAGTTTAGGATTTAATTGAGTCTAATGCTTTATCTATTAATAATTTTGATGGTAGTGGGAATAAATCTATTTCTCCTCTTAATCAAAATCTTCAAATGTATATGAATCGTTTATTGACACATGATACTAATACTATTGCTCAGCCATCTTCTATGGATATTGTGTATGATTCGAAGATGGATGATCTTAATCATGTTGTTAATCAAGAGGAGAATATTGTTTAATTTGTATCTTCACCTCCACCTCAGCTTCAATCTCAAGTTTCAACTCAACCTCAATTGAAACCTCAGCCTATATTGAAGCCTCAATCTAAACCTTGAGAATAACCTAAATATAAATGACCTCAGGACCTTTTAATTGCCCTCGATGATTATGAGACTATTAAAGCTCCTGATGGTCCCCTTTATATTTATGCTAAGATTTCTTAGATACCTACTTGTGGTTGTCTTGTTGATCCTATGTCCTTAGTCAATGTTATTACTAAAGAAAATCTATTTATGAAAATATTACAACACAATTTTAATGATATGTTGGATGTGTGGATTCAAACTTGTAATGGTTTTCTTTATCCATCATTTGGTTCTATTTTTGGAAAAATTATGAACACTACCTTTGTTATTGTTCTTATTTCTATTTAGTTTCAAGTTAAGCTTGGT